>PGOM01000011.1:82144-93210 GCA_002921335.1 Paratrypanosoma confusum | reverse complement strand
GGGACGGCCCTCACACACGCTAGTGGTCATTCTCTTCCAGGCCTCATGAGCCCACTGTTGTGAGTGTGACCGATGCTACTGGAGGAGACTCCGGCGGGACGTGCGTTGACTGTGGATCGCGTCACGTGTCCAGAGGCCGTGCCAGATAGCCTCGGTGCCGAGGCCGTGACGACTCGCGAGACGGGTTTAGTGGCTGCCTTGCTCTGCGCCGTAGTGGTCTGCGTGGTGGAAGACGCGGCAGGTGGCCTTGTAGAGGTGGTTGTCTGTGGGGTGGGTGCAGGGAGAGCCGAGGCACGGAGCTCGCGAATTTTGATGCGCTTCTTGTTCGACGCGATTTCCTGATAGAGTTTTTCCCGATACTCCTCGAGGGTGAAGCGGGTGTCGTCCGGGAGGGAGATGGTGATCGGGCTGGCCGCGCTGGGCTCGTCGCGCACCTTGTGGAACGCAGCCACGTATGGGTGCTCCAGCGCCTGCTCGGCCGTCATGCGGTTGTTCGGGTTGAAGCACATGAGGCGCTGAATGAGGTCTAACGCACCCGCCGAGGCTTTGGGGAGCAGTTCCGCCCACGACTTTGGCACCGGCCGCCGGAGTTGGCTGAGCATGGTTTCTGCGTACCGCGAGTTCGTCGCGGCGATATCCTGCGGGGTGGGCTGTCCTACCACGGCGATGATGAGCTCGAGCTGGTGCGTGGTCGACTTGCCGGGGAAGATGGGGCGCCCAAGGGCAAGCTCCCCGAGGATGCAGCCGACGGACCACATGTCTACGCCCTTGGTGTACCGCGTGGAGCCCAGTAAGATCTCCGGCGGGCGGTACCAGCGAGTCGCGATGTAGTCCGTCAGCACGGGCCGCGTGACCTGCTCGCGCTCCAGCGAAAGAATCGACCGCGCTAGGCCGAAGTCGGCAACCTTCATCGAGCAGTCACTGTTCACCAGCAGGTTCGACGGCTTCATGTCCCGGTGCAGCAGCTCCGCGGAGTGCAGGTATTTCAGCGTCTTCAGGAGTTGGTAGATGAGGTACTGCTTGTGAATATTCTCCAGAATGTTGGCCCGGATGACGGCGTGCAGGTCCGTCTCCATATACTCGAACACGAGGTAGATGTCCTTGTCGTTCGTCGCGCGGTGAACGTTGAGCAGCTTGATGATGTTCGGGTGCTTGAGCGCCTGCAGGAACATCACCTCTCGGAAGGTCCGCTGCGCGTCCGTGCCGTTCTGAAACGCATCGTAGATCTTCTTCAGCGCGACGACCTGCTTCGTGCGCCGATCCTGCGCCCGCCACACGATGCCGTACGCGCCCTTGCCTAGTTGGGTTTGAATCTCATACTTCCGCACAATGTGCGGCTCTATCTCTGTGGACATCGCTGACCACCTCCGCAACGACGACCCCCCGTCCCTCCCCCCCTCCCGTCCGGCGTCTACACCCGACCGCGCACCGGCCGCGGTGGTGGCGACGATGGTGACGCCCTACGCAACGACCACGGATACGGACGGAGCCGCACCGACTCCTGCCCTCGTTAGCGCTCCCTTTCCCTCCCCCTCCCCCTCCTCCTCCTTACTAACTCCCTGCCACCCCCGGCACACCGCCGCCACCAGCGGGACTCTCCTGCTTGACGCACGCAGCCACGGGCCACTAGGAAGGGCTGCCTAGCCGTGGCCTCCCCCGCGTCGCGTCTCTCTCGCTCTTTCTCTCTCTCTCTCTCTCTCTCTGTTCTACGGTCGTTGTTTGGCTCGCTTTCGCTTCTTCGTTCTGCTACTCGTGCCCTCTCACCTTGTCTAAGTCCCACTTTCGCTTTCGTGTGCGCTCCTCTCGGACGGCCCCGCCAACTGTAGCGTTCTTCTCGATCTCTCCTTCCCACCGTCACGGGTGGGAGTGTGTGACGAGGCCCAGGCCATCCATCCCCGCATGCCCCACTGACAGCGCGCAGGGAGAAAGCGAAGCAACACATTTTGTTGGAGCAGCTCTCCTCTACCCCTCCTCCTCCTCCTCGCCGGCAGTGGCCAGACGCGATGGACGTGGCGCGTCCTCCCGTATGCTCCTTCCAACGCGGTACTCCGATGATGCCACGGGCGAGCGGCGTCTGCCCATTCAATCGCCCAACCGCTGACAAGCTCGCGTCGAGGTGGACTGAGCGGAAGGACGCCCGTAGAGGGTGACGGGAGCGAGGGGCGGCTCCCTCTCCCCCCCCCCCCTGCCTCTTCGGCGCACCCGTCCACATGCGCGCTAACGCGTGAGGAAGCCACCAGCGCACCCAACTCCTTCGACTTACCCCTACCCTTGAAACGAGCGAGAGACGCGCACACACACGAACCGAAACACACGCTGTCGCACACATGCACACTTACCCACACTCCACACCCGCGCATTCACATGCGAATTGGAAAGGTGCGAGGGGGAGAAGAAGAAAAAGAAGGAGATGGAAATGGGAAGGGAGGGAGGGAGAACAAATGAACGCCCCGCCCCCCATGGCGGGGGTGGGGGTGGGACTCCAGTGGCTTTGCGCGTCATACACACACGTGGGCGGACGGTCCTCAGCAAGCGAGGTGGAGCGTCTCCTCGCCAGTCAACCCGGAGACGGTGCCCCGCACCGATGTGGTGGGAAGCTGAGACTCAGAGACCAGGCGCGTCCGCACCGTCTGTCGCCAGTGCTCGAGTCTCTGAAGATCCACTATCCCTCCCCACTACCCTTCTTTTCACGGAGGCCCACGTCCTTCGCCCACCCGCCCCCGTCGTTGCACTCAGAGAGTCAGGGCCACACGCACTCCATTCAGCGATTTGCGCCGCGAGGGATTCCCTCCTCGGTCAGGCACAGACCCCACCACGCTCTCCAACCCCGCTTCCTCTCCCTCTCTCCTCCCCCGCACATAGACACTTGAACGAATACTCACAACAACGCATGTTCTCAAGCGCACACGCATTGATCTGTTCCCACACCTGACATTGCATCTTCATGGATCCAATTATGCGGCCGCCTTCTTGGCTCGTACGATGTGCTCTGCCAGTTCCACTTGCAGCGCCTCGAGCGACGGGAGATCTAGCACAGGAAGCATCGCAGCGATGGCGGTGTGCATGGCGCACTGCTGCGGGGTTGCGGAGGGCCTCGACTTCGACATGCTACCTGCCCGAGCTGGCGCGGAGGGGCTGCTTCCCTGACTATTGGACCCGGCCAGAGGCAGCGGGGCCGCGCCTGAGCTTCCGCCACTCGCCGGAACAATGCCTTTGTTGAGAATTTCTTTCATTACTGAGTCTGGAAGATCCCGAGCGGCACTTCGCTCGGTTTTTGAGACCTCCACGTTGTCCAGCGTCTGCAAGCGCGGGCAGCACCGAATAACAAAATTCCGGTAGTGGGGATGGGTCGCGCACGGGTTGTCTAACAGCCACAGTGTCTGAAGGAGCGGGAGATTGCGAAGATATCCGACTTCTGCAATGTCCGCGATGTCGTTTTTGCGGAGGTACAGCTCCTTCAAGTTGCGGCAGCTCGCGATGGGCTCAATCGAGGTGATGTTGTTCACGGAGAGCGCCAATACCTCCAGGTTCGGTAGCTTTGACACCATCGAGATGTTGTTTAGTTTTGCGCCCCACATGTTTAAGTGCTTCACATCTTCCAGCGTCGCAGACTTGGTTTTTTCCAGAATAACCTCTTTGCTCAGCATCGTCCTGCAGCAATTCCCATCCGCTGGAGGGGCCAAACGGGGGTCCTGATGGTAAGCCGCGCGTGAAACCGGGGCTGGGTTCAGTGCCGAGCTCGGGGATGGAGGGAAAAGGGGTGAAGGGCGTGCGGTGAGAAGCGACCGGTGCAGGGGGGGGGAGGGAAGGAGAAGGTTGCCTCGCTGAGCTCGTGAGTGCAGTCCAGTCCTACACGCCACGCCGTGAGAGCCACGGTGAGCTGCAGGCATGGGGGTCAGCCTCTCAGCACCATCCTCCACACCTCCTGGCAGAGGGCCGTGAAAACGCCACACATACGGGCCCGTGGCAGCGGCAGAGGCAACGTTCGCATCAGCAGGAGCATGCATGACAGCTGCTGCAGCACAAGTGGTGGAGATTGCGCGATGCACCTCCAACTGCTCCTTAGCCTAGTCCTCTTCCCCCTCCACCCAGCTCAGCGGCCGCGTTCTCCTACCAGCCACCCCCCTCTCTTCCACCTGCCCTGTGCCGCCGCTACTTGGTGGGCTCGCTGCTGCTGCTGCTGCTGCTAATGCCTCCCTCGCCCTTCTCGGCGGCGGCAGCCCCGCTTGCTTCCGCAGGGATATCGGTGCTCTGTGGATTCACGGGGGTGTATGGTGCTCGGCGATCCCCGTGAATGATGCTGACTTGTCCATGGGGTGGCTGCACATGGATGAACGGGAAGTAGAAGTACTTGTTGCACGAGGGCTCCAGCTGCGGGTTGAGGCGCAGGCGCCCGCTGACGCACACGACGCTGCCTTCCTTCACCTTCGCCTTGATTTCGCTAGAGAACATATCACCGAAGCAGCGAATCGTGTGGTGGTCCTTTTCGACCACGCACTCCTGCGTGGGGTTCGTCGTGTCAATGCTCGTCGTCGTCAGCGTGAACTGTGTCACCGCGTCCTCGTACACGAACCCGCTCTGAAGGTCGTGCGCCACCCCCACCAGTGTCACGCTGTTGATCGTCTTGCTGCGCAGCGCCACCGTGCGACGAAACGGTGCAAGCAGGCGGCTGCCGGGGCGGCAGCTCACACGGAACATTCCGCTCACCAAAGTACCTCGCTCAGGTTCGCTTCGCACAAACACACACACACACACACTAAAATACCCCACGCACCCCGCAAGGATGCACACGACACGAGCCCACCGCACTACTGCCGCTCACCACCCGGTCCTGCCCCTTTCCGTGTTACAATGGTGATTTTTACGACCGCCGCGCACGCCACCTCCCTCCCCATCTTACGCATCCACGCATGCACAAGAGTAGCCCCTTTTGGTCCCCGAACTCGAGGCACGTTTCGTGGAAGAGCGGGAGTGCAGTGCGGTATAGCGTTGCCAGTTCTCACAGAGCAAGTCAGCTGGTCTGCGTGACTATGAAATCCCTCCTCGCTTGCCGCAATGCCGGCAGCAAAGGCCTGCTGTGGGCCCAACCCAACACTCCGCAAGCCGTCAATACCCACTTCTCGGCCCCACGGCTTTCCCAGCAAATCACATAGCAACCTACGCACGGTCACAACTGTCAGCAAGACAGTGCACCGAGGAGGCCAAGCTGTCCCTGGGCAGCTTCACGAAAGGCACCTTGATAATCTTGTCCAGGGCGGCGTGGTGCGTCTCCTCCATCACTAACCGTCCGGAGACCAACACCGTGCGCCCAAGGAACGCGGCCATTCCGGCGGCGCACATCCGACTAGAAAGCTCTTCTGCGTCACTTGCCACCCCCGCGGACTCCGCAGAGTTCGAGTCGCAGCTTATTTGAGGCGGCAGCACTGCGGCACCCGGAATCGCGCTCTCTGAAAAATTGGTGAGTGGGCAGCGCACGGCAATGCGCTGCGTAGTTGGCGCACCACCCACGTCGTCTTCTACGTACTCCACCAGCAGCTGGAACGTCGGCTGGTCGAGCCAGAAACCACATTGGGCGTCGCACACCGCGCCAGTGAGAATGATGGTGTTCGTGGAGGCACCGGTGAGCGTGACGTCACCATCCTCGACGATGTGCATCGCGAATCGAATTCCCCGCTGGGTATCGCTGAGGCGGCTTTGTGGCGATGACTTCAGGCCACTTCTTGGCAACGGATCGCCACCGCCGGTCCCACCTGCAAACTGCGTCACGAGTGATCCCAGTCGCTTCACTCGTTCCTGGGCCTCTGCAGTGGCAACGCTGGTACGGCCATGCGCGGGCAACTGGGTCAGTGACACCGTAGAAACCGCACGCACGCCGTCCATCGCCTGATGGAATGGAATGGATGCCGCTGAGAAAGTTCGCCGTCCCGTGGCGTCGATCTGGGCAGGCTGTGGGAACCAGCCACGACAGCCGAACCGCCGCACACAACTCGGCCATACTGCCATCCTCTTACGCGGTCGCGAAAGCACAAGCTTGGCCCCCTTACCCCACACCGCGAACGAACAGCAATGCCAACCTCCCCACCCTCAAGCAGCTCCACCCTCCGAAAGGACAAACACGGCAGGAGCAGAATCACCGGGAGGGGGTGGTGGTGGTGGTGGGGGGGGGTAGATGTTGAGTGACTTGGGCTATCGTCACCACAGTGACAACCCGAACTCCAACGCGCACGCAACTGCCCGTAGAGGGGAGTCACGCAGTGAGGCGGCACCAAACCTACGGGCACCAAGGTGATGCAGACGCGTTGAGCGTATGGCCGGTGACTAGGAATGAAAGTAGGAGGTACAGGGAAAGGGAAGTGTCAGCAGGCAACGGCGCGGCGTGAATCATAAACTGACACAAACGCTCTCATCATCAATAGGCACTGCGGTCGATCATAGGGTCGACTCGAACGTGGATTTTACGCTTGCCATCGCGAACCAACGTAATGAAGTACTCACGGGTGGGGTCCCTCCACTGCTCCCACTGCCGAATGTCGCCGAGAGTGTACACATGGCTGCCTTCTATCGCCGAGAGCAAGTCACCCGGCCTGGGGGTGTAGCGCGAGGTGGACGCAACGCGGCCCGAGCGCCACCCCACTGATGCGCTACTGTGCGGGGGTCGCGTGGCCAGCGGTTGCAGCGTGAGGTCGGAGAGCACGTATGCGTTGAGTGCCGCGGAGTAGTACGGTGCGTTTCGCCATGAGCTGCGGTCGTCGTGCCTGTGGGTCCACGAGTCCCACGCGGCGCTCGCTCCGTCGGCGGGGGGGTGGCAGCTGTGCAGCCCGGCCAGCGCAGAGTCTCGGCGGATCGGTGTCATGAGCACGCTGCTCGAGGATTCCATGGAGCCAACCGACCCATGTGGGAGGGCGGACCGCGGCGACTCCCATGGGCGCGGCGTCGCGTGTGCGACGCGCGGCGTAGGGCGCGGAGGGGGGACTGGGCGCGAGACTGGGGTACCATTTTCGCCATCGTCTTCGTCCGGCGCGCCGTGCCCGCTCTCCCATGCAGGCGTGCCGCTCCCCCCGTTCGACGACGGCGGGGTCTTGTCGAGCCACAGCCGCGAGGTGCTGCCTCCCCTCCCACTATGTGCTATCAGAAGGTCGCGTAGCCCTTCGTAAAAGTAGTCAAACAACGCAACGATATCCTCTATGGCTTCTCTCTCGATTTCCGAGCGAAGCACCGCTTCCAGCATCTGGGCGCGGCGCAGGCGGGTGAGTACCAGTGACAAAGGCCGGGGAAAACTTTGCTGGTGGAGACACATGGAGTTCGCAGTGCGCTTATCAGTGGCCAGCCCTCTGGCCGACGCGAGTGCCATTCTTCGCACGTCCTGCACTGGAGCGCCACTCGCGCCTTGCGGCTTTGTCGCCAGCCGCAGTTCTGACGGCCTTGCCATTTCCGCATCGGGTTCGTCGATGGGCTGGCTGCCAAGTTTATCCTGTCGCTCCACTTGGTGCCGCTCACTGCGTCCGAGAAGCTTGCCGGACTGCGGTGGCGGTAAACGCTCCATCACATCAGAATTCACGAGCCCGTCCGTCCTCGGTTGGCGCACTGGGGAATGTGAGCGAGTGTCAGCAACGCCCACCGCACGCAGCTGCAGGGGCTTTCGAATCTCAAAGTCGCTGTCTGTCTCATCATCGGGAAGATCCTCGCTGAGGTAGCAGCACGTGCCCACACTCAACATCCGCGGACCGTCCGCGGCGTCCCTCGACGACGTGCGCAGCTCTCCAACAGAATTCGGTGAGTTCGAGGGGGTGGACGAGCCCCTGTTGCCACTGCTGCCTAGGCATTCCGGTGCGCGTGGCACACGTGTCATTGCACGGCCACGAGGCTGTGTGCCCATCGCGGACACGGGCACACCGGCATTAGACGCAGTGCTCGTATTGCACAGCGCCTCCTGATTCGGCGGGTACGAGTACACGATACGCGGAGAGCTCACACACCCAGAGATCTGATTCTCTGGCTTGGACGAGATGAGTTCAAAGCCTTTCGGCGCTGACTCCCCACTGGTGCCGCGAGGCTGCAGATATCCATTTCGGAGCTGCCTTCGAGCTTCATGCTCAAATATCTCAACTTCCGCTCGCGCCACATCTTCACTGAAGGTGACCATGCACGCCTGAGCAGTAGAAAGGGATGCCACCGCGCTCTGGTGATCCTTCACCGGGGACGGACCCCGCCACGCGTTGTGATCGTGCGGTCTGCCGTGTCTCTCGTGGCCCCGCATCCGCGCCCGCGCACCCAGCGCAGCCTACAGTCCGCAAAACCCGGCACTTGCCGCGGCGCGGGAGGGAAGGTGGGCCGTGTACCGAGAATCCACCTTTCTGTGGTGCAGAGGAGAGGCGGGTGGTAGAAAGGGAGGGTGGGGACGGCCAAGACTCTGCCCCTACTGCTGGCACCAGCACTCGCACGGGATGGCACATGTGCTTTGTGGCCCCCTTGCGCGCAGAGCACACCCCGTGCCGGAGTGGGGCGAGTGGGGAGACATGGCAGTGAACAGCTGGAAATGCACCGGTGTGGGCCCCAAGGGAGCCCGCTGCGCCAGACTCGCTCAGGTGCGACCAAGCGGTGGACGGACGGCACTGGGCTACGACCGAGCCTCCGTCATGTGGGACGGGTGCCCGGCCAGCTGCCTCCCTCCCTCCCTCGCATTCAGCTTCGTCAGTCGGAGCAAATACTTCGCATCACCCTTTGGGGATGCTTTCAATATCGTAGATGCGTACATCCTCACTGCCCCACTCCCCGCGACACCACGGGGATGGTGCACCTTCGACTCCTCGACAGCAATCGGCCACCGGGGCAAGCTCCTCGCCACGGCCTGCCACCTGGGTCGGTGTCCCAGCCCTCGCTGGTGCTACCCTCGCAAGTAGCTTGTGATGAACACTCTGAAACACCAAATTTCCAAGGATAAGAAATAGGAAACCGATAAGCTGCAGCGCGTTAAGTGACTCGTTAAACATTGATGGCACCGTGAGGCACACCATCCACACGCTCACATTTCGCAGACTTCCCAACATCACGCAAGTGGCAGCTGAGAGGTGCTTGATGATCGTCATCTGGCATGCGTTGAATACAAAGCCTCCGATGTAGATGAGAAAAACCGTGACGGCGCAGCTAGAGCACCGCACAATCTGGTCGAATGCAAGAATGACGTCGTCGAACGCCATCCCTGTCGACTGTAGAGGGAGCAGCTGCATGACGGCGAGCAGCGTGACGCACATCAGCACGCCGTAGAAGCCTTCCATGCCTACCATCTGCATAGGTGGAACACGATACAGCGTCACGAGGCGCTCTTCGCAGACACCTTGGTAGGCGTGGAGTACTTGGGCCGCAACAATAAGGAGGTTACCGAGCAGAGGGTTGCGAGCGGCAGCGCCACCCGACCCCCCTGAAAACACGGCGGATGCTCCCACGAAGGTCAACCCAACGATGACGAGGCCCATTCCCATAAGATGGGACGTGTTGTAGCGGCGGCCAAGCCACACGTACGACAACGCTGCAATAAACACTATGGTTGACCCACGCAACATCTGGTACACAGAGGCATACGTGAGTGTGAGCCCAACGTTCTGAATGACGGACGCTGCGCAATCTGCGGCGGACGGCGCGAGAAACACCACTGGATTGCACGGCAGCGCGACGTCTTCACCTGGAATGAGGAGGAGCCTCTCAGACACAGTACGTGATGGTGGCGGCGCTGAGCACGTCCGGACCCAGTAGGTCACCAGTCGCCAGTATCCACCAGCCTCTCCGCGACACGCAGGGGTGTTGCTCTCCTGCAATGGGGAGCGTGGTGTAGCACCGACACGACTCCCACTGCCAACTCCGTTTCTCGACGTTGATTTCTCCCTTGCGACTCGTTGCCTGCGGCGCACATGCCAGGTGTAAGCAAAGTGAGCAGGTAGGCACGTGAACTCGGCGAGGAACATGATCAGCGCGTTGACAAACGGGTGCTCGAAAGGGTGAACAACCCCAAACCTGTCCTCGGCACTCAGACGGAACGCCCATTTCATGCTTACTGTTTGAACCGTGCCGAACGTGAGGAATGCCACGCACACGGCAGCAATCCATACGGGGGAATGCATCGCCGCAACGGTTCTTTACTGCTTGTGGCGTACGATTCCCACGAACGCACTTTCGGCTGAGTCTACATTGTGAACGCCCCACCCCCGACTTCTCTCGCATCTCCCACGTGGCCGGGCAGGCATTGGCGCAAGCACTGTCACGATTGCAGGTAGACGACACGGTGGGTTGGTGCTGCGCGACCTGCGTTTTGCCGCGCCACATGTTTGTTAGGGCATTCAGATAGCGGTTAATACCGCCTCAGTTTCCAACCCCCACCCCCCTCTCACAATACTTGCACCCGGCCCAGCGGAGCGCAGAGGCCTACTCACGATGAACACGTCTCTTCCGCCCATTCAATTAGAGCGACCTGCCGCGCTCTTGCTCCCTTCTTCCCCACCGGCTCTAACACACCGAGCCCGTAGATCCGTGGCAGCCGCTGGCGTTGAGATGCGCGGTATGAAACATAAGACTTGTAGGGTGAGGTGGTGGAGGGGGACGGAGAGGGGAAAGAGGAAGAGAGAAGATAATGGAGCACGAACAACGACAAAAAGAAAACCATCCAGCGCCAACAATCCAACTCCGCGTTTCCATGGCGATAGCAGTGGCCGTGCCCCCTCCTGTACCCTCTTCTCTAGCGGCAACTGAGAGTAATTTGGAGGACTGGAAGGAAAGTGTGGGAGAGGAAGGGGTAGCTGGGTGTGAGAGCGTGCGGAAAATAACGCAAGAGAGAGAGGGAGAGAGTGCGAGAGGGGGAGTCATAGCATGACAGATCAGCGGTGACGTTCGGTTCTTCTTTGACCCTTAGTGCTCGTGGTGGCGCAGTTTGACTTTGGCTGGTCAGCACTCCAGGTCCTCCATCATTTTCCTTTTACGGAGTATGCGCACCTTCTTCTGCTGGGTCAAGTGGACCTGCAGCGCGGAGGGGACGCGGCGGAAGAGAGCTGGACACGGGCATGGGGAGGGGGGGGGGG
>PGOM01000011.1:61930-79550 GCA_002921335.1 Paratrypanosoma confusum | reverse complement strand
TGGGAGCGGCATGCATGTACGAGCAGCGTCCCAATCGACACCATCGCGGGACGGACTCACTGACTCACGGGCTTCCCCTCGACCACACGCACCTCCTCACTGCAGCAACAGCCGCAGTGATCGAAATACCAGGAAGTAAAAGAATCACGCACCCACACCCACACGCTTACACGTAAATAGAAAATGGAGCCCACGTACACGTTCACCAGCCAGCACCCCAGCGAGAGCAGGAAGGGTATCGGCCCATGCTTCCGCGTCGACTCAGGCTCTCCGACGCCCGGTGCCAGCGCGAGAACGCCACGGGGGCACCTTCTCCTCGGACCCAACTACTCTCTTGTTCACAACATCACCGCCACCACAGCCCCTTTTCCTCCTCCCCTCCCTCACCTACCCCGCTGGTGCCGCACCAATGCGCAAAACAGTATCACTGCACTATGAACGAGAGCCGCGGCGGCAGTCGGGCGGAGGGTGAGTCTGGTTGGGGCGAGGGGGGACACGTGTACACCGGTGCCCCATTGGCGCACACTCCGTATCCTCCCGCCCACCACCCCCGCCCGCTTCGCGCCGCACTGGGCGGCCCGTACGGCCCGGGCCGGGGAGGAGGCCATTGGCGCCAATGCACACGCACCCGCCGATACGACCGCTCCCCGCGTGCATTACGCAGCATGCTTCAGAGCCACACACACACACACACACACCTACACGTGCCCACACATACACAGCTGCACCCATGCACAACGGCTCAGACATTCGCTCAAATCCTCTCTCAGACAAAACCACACACTCACACATACACTGGAGAAGCGAGTTGCGAATCCTATCACAGCATTCACTTTTGGCTGCAACTCTCGGAGCACTAACCCTCCCCATTTTGGGGATCCGTTCACGCCTCACCCTTGAGATGCAGGGACTCGAGGACGGCACCGTAGAGCATAACGCTGCGGTAGTAATCTGTTGCACGGCAGGCAAGCGGAATTCGGGAAAAGGGGAGCTGACGAAGACAGTGCCGCGCATCCTCCTTTGGACCGCACAGAGATGGCGTAGAACGGACGAAGCTGACGCACTCACTGCGCGCGGCAAGCCACGCGCGACACAGTGGCTGCAGGGATTCATCCCCCGGGTCACTCAGTAGCAGGCACTTCAGGTCACCCTCGCACCGGCTGGCGACGTCCACGCGGCACGCGTCACGCAGAGAGCGAGCCTGGCCACGATGCGCGGGTTGCACATCAGAGTCGCTTTCCGTTTGAGCGTGCTCCGTGCTTCCTTTACCGAAGCGGTGCTGACCAGCGGAGGTGGCACTCACGCGGATAGTCGATTGCGCGGCCCGGGAGCCCAGCGACACGTCGTGCTGCGGCCCGCTGGCCGCCTCCACGGACGATGGGTTGGAGCCCCACGCGAGGACTCCCGGGAGCTCCATGGTGAGCGGGAAGCCCGCGAGCAGTAGGGCAGCGCAGAGAAGCAGCGCGGCCGCAACCATGGCATTCGCTCCCACGGTCTGGGGTGGGTTCGTCCGAGCGCCGCTCCGGCCCCCACCGCTGCTGTAGCTGCGGGTGTAACGTGCCCGACGCTGATCCGGCGCGTTGTCACCCGCGCTCCCATTCATGACGTGGCTCCTCGATGGGACGCAAGGCAAGCGATTCCGGCATGAGCGTGAATTCCATTCCTGCATCGATGGAGTTCGAGTAGATCGGCCGCACACCAATGAGCGGAGGAGGTGAGTCTGCGCCGCACGCTTCACTCAGCAGATCATATCCACACGCTTCCACAAACACCACCACCAGCGCCGTTCGCTTGTAAACTGGGAACACACACACACAAACACACAACACGCAAATACGCGTAGGGGCGAAAAAGCGAAAGAAAAGCAGGAAGCGAAGAAACAATCAACCAAACAACCACTACGCAGCCAACACACCCAACCGCACACGCGAGAGCAATAGTAGGACCACGCTGGTCCTCCCCAGTAGTCGGTTCTGCGCGGCGCAGCAAGCCTCGTCTCGTCACTGCACAGGCCAAAATAGCAAAATGGAATCTAGACGGGACTGGGTGAGAGGCAGTTGTTCACAGCATCAGGCATACACCTGTGGAAGTGGGCTTCCTCCAAAATATGAATCCCCGCTGGGCTTCGGTGGCACCACTTCCTTTGACGTGGTTACGAATGTGGGAAAGCTTGAGGAGAGTTGAGTTACGTGGTGGGGGAGGGGGAGAGCGAAGTGGAGTGGAGGTGGTGCTGACGTCGCTGATGGTTGCCTCGATGCACGCGTGCACAGCGTCGATACCGCAGCGCTGCCGGCGTAGTGAGCTGATCCAAACGAAAGGAGTGGAGAGAAGTTCAGCCAGTAGACGGTACGCAGCGAAGGCTTCTTGACGGTTCGTGTAGCACCTTCCCATACGTGTGGTGAGAGTGGTTGACGATGGTGTGTTCAGACGGATCGGAGCGGGCTGCATTCGGCTGGCAGAGCCACGAACCCTCGGTCACGCACAGCAGCCAAAGCTCCCGTCGCGCACCACACCACTTTCACTAGCCCCCCGCCCCTCCCAGCCCTTTCTCCCACCACTACGGTATGCGAAAAGCTGAGCAGCTGCCGCTGCGAGTACTCTACCCCGCCCTCTCTCCCCCCTTCAAAGGCGCTGATGCATCCGCCAATAGCACCTCGTGGCACGGTGGAGGTGTGTGTGTGAGGGGGGAGGGAGGGGGGCCGGGCCTTTACTGGCTTTTGTCCATCGCCCCAGACTTCGCCCCCATTGGCTGTGGGAGGCGGTGCCCCGAGGCGCGCAAGACCAGAGAAAAGTATCGCATGGCTACACTGCCCGCGAAAAGGCAACTGCCGCACATGAAGCCCAGCTGGCAAAAGAACACCCAGTTTCCATTAGCTACACCCCAGCCGGCCCATCCAAGGTAGAAGGAGATATGTTGCGGGTAGGTAAAGCCAATCACAAGGATCGCGAGAAAAGTGCCGCACGCGCTCATAAACACCCTTGGAAAGAGTGCAAAAGTGATGACGGCGCAAATAATAACATCCGCCACGATCACGTGAAAGCGCCCAAGCACACAGAAGTATAGTGCAAACACGACGCACGCCGTGCACGGTGGTGGAAGTCCCCGCTGCAGCAGCGCCGCGGTGTGCACAGGAGGCATGCTGCAGAGGATCGGGGCGATGATCCATGTCGGGAGCTGTAGCAAGGCTGCATCCAGCGACCTCTTAAACGACGGAATGATCAACTGCCGCACATACCACAGAACGCCATCGTCGGGGGGCGAATGGAGTGCCGTGATCGGCGAATTCACCACAAAGTAGAGAACGGTGCCGCCCACGCCTACAAGGGCCGAAAGGTACGCCAAGACCACCTTACTCGTTGTCGGCGTCCCCACTGGGAACACAAGGGCCACTGCCACAGCAGCAAATGGAAGCCCCATGAGGCTGGTAAGTAGGAGTGCGCAGGTAGTGTAGAGCACGAACCTCGCGTGGGAGCTCTGCGGCTGTGCGCCTTGGGGACGAGGCTGCTTGGGGGAGGCGACATTCCCAGTGATTGCGCCGCATCCGAGAGGAAAGAAGGCATCCAGAGCTGCCTGCGAATCGCCGCATGCGCTCCCCGACGCCGCCTTCTTCTCTTTGGTCCGCTGCACCGCGCCACTGCTGGCCAACGCGGAGCGCCGCCTGCAGCACTCCACGATGAGCACCATGACGAGGTAGTGCAGGGGGGCTAGGCTCTCCATCGCGGGCAGCAGGGCAAGCAGTGGATTGAGCGTCACTAGTGCAAGGAGCGCTGCGGTGCCGAGGTTTCCCCACCACGCTGAGATGATGTAAATGGAAATGCCGTCGGCGACGCTGAGCCAGACGTATGGTGGAAGCATGGCCGAGTCACTGGCGATGCATGGCAGGTATGCCACGTACCACGGCGTGAATGACACGAGGTGCGCTGGGACATATCCGAACTGCCTAACCCAAAATGCCGCTTCCTTCCAAGACGACGCGGCGGTATATGGTGTCACCAGCGAGAAGTCCACCGATGGAAGGGCGCTCTGCGGAAAAAGGCTCACGGCCAGTCGGACAGCAACTGTTACCGTCGCCAGAAGCAGAGCTCTGAAGTTCATAAGATCCTACAGGAGTCGAATTACTTGAAAGTAAAAACCTACTCCTACTCTCCCTCCCATGATTCCCCTGTCGTGGGCCTGAGTGGCCCGGCTATGTGCACCGAGAGTTTGAAGTTCAGAGCAGACAATCCAAGCGCTCTACACCGGCGCAGGTGGTGGCACCCTGCAGGCATGCAGCAAATGCGGGACGAGAAGGCATGTTCGCCGCGGATGCTGCCCTCTATGATAACTACATCTATGCCAGACGCACCGTCGGCGCACTCAGTGGCCGAATGGGGTGAAGGATCCGATCGGTGGGGAGGGGGGGGGGTGCTGGGGTGAGAGAGAGAGAGAGAGAGATGGGGCGACGGCAGCGAGGGTGGCTCGCCTGCAGGTCATATCTGTTCGGAAGGGAGCGCCGACACTGTGCGCAGCTTGAGGAGGTGCGCGAAGATGTCCTGGCGGCGTGGGGTTGGTTTGGTGAACACCAGCCTTCGCTGCGTCTGATCCTTGGTCTCGTCCTTGGCGAACGTCACCTCCTCGCAGACACTCTGGGCGAGGTGATCGACAGGCCCCCACGAGTGGCGCACGAAGTTGTGCCTGCTGCTAAGGACGAAGAAGCGGTGAAGATTCGAGCGCAGCCACGACACGGCGTGGGGATCGCTCGGGTAGCCGCTTCCGCAGTTGATCCCTAGGGCATCCACATGGGCGTCACGTGTTGTTTTCGCCACGATGGAGGCGGCACTAACGATGGGGAACTTGGCGTCGGCCTGCTTCGCCACCGTCACGCGGAGGTGGGGGAAACGACCCGAGAGCTTGCGGAGGTAGGACTCTGGCGGCCCGACGGTGTCCACGTACACGGCGCACAGCTTCCCCTTGGCCTCTAGGGTGGCTTGGTGAATGATCTCAATGGCTGCGTCGTGACTCAGCGTGTTCAAGTTCTGCCCACACCGTCCGGTCATTTTCTCCGCGATCATCTCTGGGGAAATGACGATGGTGAGCGTGTCCAGCGTCTTCACCCCCTTGAGCTTCTCTAGCGAGGCAATGCGGTGCGCGTGGGCGAGGACTTTGCTATCCGCCACGCCGCAGGAGTCAACGAGGAGATCGTGCTCCCGGATGGAAACCATCGCGCCAGTGTACACCATCGGCCCGATCAGGGGCCCGCGGCCAGCCTCGTCAATGCCGAGTACCAGGTGCTCCTCATCTACGCCCAGGGTTTTCATCAGCTCTTCGCCATCGAACTCGATCCCAACACGGCCACGCTTAGCCGCAGAATGCTTCGTACCGGATGAGACGCCCGACGCCATGTGCCTGAGTGTTGCGACTGAGGAGGGAGAGGGTGCGACGAAGGGGCTGCTGGCTGGGACGGAGGGAGTAATCCCACCCCCTCCCCCCCCCCGCCCGCTGCGGTTGGGTGGTGAAATCAGCACCCTCTCGCGGCGGGCTGGGGGGTCGGCGCCCCACCTCCTGGCCCGGCCCCCACCCATTCCCCCGCCCACAGGTCTCCGCCTCCTCGCTGCCCGCGACATCACCATAACAGCGGAGGAGCCGTTGGTTGCGGGCGTGGCGAGCGGAGCAGAGACGCCCAGGCACCGAGCGCAGATGGCATGTGACGGGAGAGCGAGAGAGAGAGAGAGAGAGAGAGAGAGGGGAGCGAGTGGCCGCAGCCACGCTCACGCCCGACTGCCACTGGCGCCCCACCCTCATCCACCACGCATCCACCCCTCCCACGGCAACAACTCGGCCGGCCACCGCTACGGGGACCGTGCCTCAACGTGACTCCCGCCGCACCTCAACCGCAGAGCCGGAGAGGTCCTTCCCCTAGGCCGCACCAGTGCTCTTGCCATACTTCATCTTCTGCTTCGCATGCGACCGCGCCTGCTTTAGTCCTGTCATGCCGCCCATGCGGCGGTTCGCTCCCAGGAATCTGTAAAAGAGATTGGGCAGAATCGTCTCGCACCGAACTGACCGGTATGCTATGAAGGCGGAAATGGCGATCCCGACGAGAAACACGGACTCGGCCGGGCGGTCGGTCTGCAGTTTGATGGCGCTCTCGTGCGGGTCCGCGGGGTTGTAGTAGACGACCAGCTGCGTGCCAGCGCCGAGGAGGGTCGGATTGGTCACCATCTCCTCCTTGTGGAGCCCACCGCTGCGAAACCGGTCTCCCACATACTCCCGCCCCTCGACCTCGAAGGTGTACCGCACGTAGCTCGAGCCGCCGCGCTTCATGACGATCTTGTGGTCAAAAATGGTGCCAACGGCAGGTTTCCACGTGAGGGACCGACGGTAGCGGTCCTCGGCTTCATGGATCCATCTCAGCTGAACCAGCCCGAAGTACGAGTAGATCACCGAGAAGCCCACGCGGAACGGGCTGATGTACCACGGCATGAGGCGACCAAACGCGCTGCGGCCCCGCTCTTCTCGTTGCGCATTTCGATCAAAACACCAGCAACACGCACACCACAGCGACCACGGTGCCCGCTACCACCACGCCACCAGCCCACCACGTACACAGCACCGAGCGGAGGAAGGATCATGGGGCGGCACCGAATCATCGTCTCGCACCTCAGCGCACCGCCATGCAATGCAGCAGCACATCGTGATCCTTCTCCCCCCCCCCCTCCGCCCCCACCTCTTCCCCATTCTGCCGCAGGGCACGCCCTACGCGTGGGACTCGTACTGGCAGTGCCTCGGCGTGGCACAGATCCCCCCACTGTAGCCCCTGCAAGAGTGTGGAGGGAGAGGCTACTTCCACCAGCGGCCATCTTACCAGCCTTCGCCATTCCCCATTTCCCTCCCTCCACACCCACAGCTCGCCACGCGCCTGCAGCCGCAACCAGCATCATGCGGACACCATCCCGGCCCTTCTCCCCAGCCAACCCAAGCCGTACACACACCACTCGCCAGGTTGTGGGAAGTAGGGTCTCTTCGCCGAATACCGACGCCATCCTCTCTCCTCGAACCTCTTCCGCGGCAGCGATTCCCTCCCCCCCTCCCCATTACCTAACAACTCTCTCTTCCCCACAACGTTAGCGACAACGGCAGCAACAGCAGCAGCAAGGCAAGATGCTCCGACAGGAGGCGGCCAGGCTGCACGTCCCCTCTTCAAGAAGCATGGCTCCCCCGCCAAACACAAGCTCTGCACTCTCCCAGCGAACATCTAAGCAATCTCATACTTCCACAGTAAGCGCATCCAACGGAGCGCCTGGCGAACCCAAACGTGAACAGCTTAGTACTCCTGGGTGGTCTTACCCACCTTCTCGACGAGCTCCATTCCACCAAAGCCGTCGGGCTTCTGCGCCACATACCCGGGCGTTGAGTACTTGATGTACTTTGCCTTGCTCCTCTCCTTCACAGTGCTGTGCAGCGCCTCGGTGCACACGTTGAGGTACTTCACGTAGCTGATGCCCTGCTCACGCCAGTTCATCAGAGAGAGGGAGCGGCGCATCATAGCGGCGACGGTGTAGGTGGCTCTGGGGTTGCTTGAGTTTTTTTTTGCTGTGGCGACTGAAGCCAGATATGAGGCCAACTCCCTCCCCGCTCCCACTCCCCCACTCACCCGCACACAGCAATTGGACTGCGCAAGTACTCGCCCATCAATCTAGTCACCCGATGATGCATCCCTCCAGCCCATGTTGCCGTTGGTACCATGCTAGCGCAGTGCAGGGGCGCCATGCAGGGTTGCCCACCCCCATGGGACAGCGAAACGATGTGCGCTGCGGTGAAGGTAGGGCGGCACTGGGCCACCCACTTTTTGCCACCCGCCTCCCCTCCGCCACCCGTGTGAGAACCACGTACACCTTGAGGTGAATGTGGTGCCGCGCACTGGGGCTACCGACGCGTCTGGCTCATCGGGACGCCAGTCAACGGTGCACTCCACACGACAGTGGGGAGGTGACACTTGAGCGCCAAACCGGACATCATTCGACCGCCAATACATTGGCGCTGTGCTGTGGGGCTCATTGCTGTCGCACGCATACACATGCACGCGCAAAGGTACGCACTCACACACACACATACACACAGACGCATACGCACACAAACACGCTGGAGAAAAACAAATCCACCAAACACAACCACAAAAGCGAGCGAGCGTCGCAAAGTCTCAGCGCTGGGCAGCGCACCCATCACATTGCCACGTACCCTGGCGCTCCAGCCCCGAATTTCACAAGAGCGCTTTTCTTCTGCAAAAACACTTCATCCACGAGCCATCTTCAAATTAGTGTAGGTGGGCGAACCAGTTTTGACAGTTCGAAGCCGCGTCCTGCTTCAGCTGCCGATCATATTCCTCGCGCTGCGCGGTGTCACTAAGAACTTCGTGAGCTTTCGTGATCACTTTAAAGAGCTCGGCCTCCTCAGCTGTCTGGTTGCGCCCCACCTTGTCAGGGTGAAGCTCTAGGGCCTTTTTCTTGTACTGCCGGCGAATCTCCTCCTCGCTAGCCGTCTGGGATACCCCCAGAACGTCGTAGTAATTCATCAGTGCGAGCAGGTGCGCCGCCACGCGTGAGTTTGACACACCGCTGGAGAGACTGGCCAGCGTCGGCTCATTTCGCGCCTGCTTCTGCCCCTTTATGTGCTGCTCAAAACCGCTCAAGAAGGTCGATTCATCTTTGTAAGTTGCCCGCTGCGCGGGCTTGGTAGTGTCGAACAGATCGTCAGGGGCTCCGGTAGCCGCGGCGCCGCCTCCAGCGTGGAATGCAGAGGCAGGCTGCGACTCCCGGGAGAACAGGCTATCTAGGACGTCGAAGGACTTCGCACCACTGCCGCCATACGATGCGGGCGGGGGCGTCGCAGTGGAGGCGCTTGTGGAAGACACAACAAACCCGCCTACGGGCCCGGGGACAGTGCCAGTGTGAACCACTCCAAAGGTGTCGTGAGCCGGCACACTCCTCTGGGGCTGAGCCCCACTACTAGCTCCGATTCCACCAAATAGATCATCAAGGTCAACTCTGCCGGTGGCCGCGTCACCTCCACCTCGGTTGATAACCTGCCCTACACATATGGCACCGTCCTTGGACACTGCCTGGCTCAGCACGACTCCGGTTGGAACTTTGGGGGCCGGTGGTTTCACTGGCACGTCGTCATCGCAGTCGATATCATCTAGACCCATCGCCGCGGACGCACGCTCAGCTGTGAAGCAGGAAGAGAAGCGCACAGGCTTCGATGAATGAGAAGCTAGTGTGTAACGCTGGGGAATGGTTGGCGTCAGTGGAGCCCTAAGGTGATATGCACTTCCCCATCCAAGGCATACCTAGGGCACTTCCTCTCTTTCTCTCTCGCTTCCCTTCCACCGAATCGACGGAGTGGCCTAGCACCGTCTGACATTGTTGGCGCAAGGATCAGCCGTGCATTTCACGTGCCAGCACTGCCGTGAAGACGGTGACAGACGGCTCCGCTACGACGACCACCCCCGAGCCGGGCAGCAAACCGCCGCCCAGAGCGGCCCCTTCCCTTTTCCACCCAAAGCCACCCACCCACACCAAAGTAATTCCAGCGCGTCGCGCAACATAGAAACAGAACGTCAAACGCAAGTGAGAAAAAACATCAGCCTACCCGCATGGCGGATGCCGCACGCCCCGCTATCAGCACAGGCACCGTCTCCACCACCGCTTCCTCTTGCACCTCAACGCTTCACACCCCGTCGCGCATGCCTCAGACTTGAAAGCATCGCTTGGCAGTGCTTCAGCTCCTCGGCCCTTACTTCTTCACGTAGGTCAGGTGGCACTTGCCGCAGTACTGGCGGTCCTTGTGCTGAGCCATGAAGATGCCAGCGCCGCAGTGCGGGTGCGGGCACTCCTGGCGGGTGCGCTCCACCTTGTACGAGCCGTCGTCGTTCTCCGTGACCTTGAAGTACTTCAGCGCGCGCATCTTCTCCAGCTTGTGGCGGTGGATCGGCTTCTTCGGCTTCGTGAAGACACGCTTCTTCTTCTTCTTGCCCTTGCCTCCCTCCACGGGGACCACGACCTGCAGGGTGCTCTCCTTCTGCAGCATGTACTGCGCGACGGTCGCGCTTTCGTCGAGGCACAGACCACCGAAGAACAGGTCACCATGGTGGACGGCGGCCCTAGACTTGATCATCGCGATCGTTTCCGCGGCTGAGACATCGACGGCGACGGTCGCGCCGCTAGCAGACTTGATGAAGAGCTGCATGCTGTTCGCTTGCCTGTTTCTTTCGCTCCAAGGATTCGATAGAGAGAGAGAGCCATGGAAAGAGAAAGGATGAGAGGAAGTCGAAAAGACAGGTGTGCGTGCACGTGCGTGTGGTTGTGTGTAGCCCCGCAGGATGAATGCGCCTCGACAGAAAAAAGAGCAGAGGTAGAGTCAGTCTCACGGGGCCCATGTGGCGAGGGGCGAAGGTAGCTGCAATTGCGAAGGAGTGGGGGAGTCGGGCGCTGATAAGAGGGACGCCAGAAGGGAGTGGGGGTACTCTCATTCGCCGCCGCCTCCGCGTAGCATGTTGATGGTAGCCTTGTAGTACGCTACCAGGTCCGCCGTTTCGCTTGAGGAGCTGTGCATGAGGGTCTCCTCTGATTGGTAGTTCACGACGGGGGTTTTGAGCGAGTGAGTCGGTGCGCCCACACCCCTTGAAGGCGCCGCCTGAGTCATCTCATAGCGGTCCAGCCGAGAACCGACTCGGAAGCGGCAATACGGAACCATCAGACCGTTCGCAAGGGCGTCCAGCTCTGGGATCGGACCACCACTGAGTATCCATATTTTATCACGTCGCGCTTTCCACACGAGGCGCTCCCAGGTTTCCCAGAACCGCTTCCCTAGCGCGCAACGCGAGCGAAGGAGCAGAGCCATCACAGTCGCCTCACGAACCATGGTGAGTGTACAGCGTGATGCGGTGTGCCGCACCCACGCCGTCCAGGCAGCGCGCATCCAGCAAGTGTGAGTCTGGCTGACCATCATCTGTAGCGCCGTGTCCAGACGCGCCACACGGGCGTTGCGCGCCGTCTGCTGCTGTCGCTCCTCCGTGCGGCACGCAACAAACGCCAACCACGCGCGGTAGCGGCCCTGCAAATGCTGGAGGGAGCACTTTTTTCCGAGCTGGCTGGCCACGCCACGCATTGCTACCACCTTCAACTCCCCGTGTCCACGACGCTCAGCCCAGCCAGCGGGGGATAGGCCAGTCCGGGAGTGCATGGCATTTGCGCCTCGATCCAGATATGCCTGAGCCAGCTCCACAAGACCCATACTGCACGCTAGAACCAAGGGGGTGCAGTGCTGATCGTTCTCTGATTCAAGTGAGGCTCCGTGATCAAGCAGTGACATGGCGATGGCGAACTCGTTCTTCTGTGTCGCAATGAACAGCGGTGTCGCACCGGTGTTCCGCGGTTGGTCCACGGACGCACCATGCTGCAGTAGAATGTCCACGCAAGCGATGTGGCCATTTTGAGACGCGATGTACAGGCACGACACTCCATCTCGGGCTCGCTGGAAGTGGATCACCTCCTGCACAGTAACGCCGATACCTTCACGACATTCCACGATGCCCAGAAGGGCCTGGAGGAGTTTTGCATTCCCCAGAGATGCACACTGCCACACAACAGTCACATCGTCCGCTGGGTCTGCGGTGCTGGGTGGCCGCTTGGTGGAGATGGTCCGTCGCAAAATTGTAGGGTCGTTCTCGGCAGCCTCTACGATGTCCGAAAAGCAGTGCTGGGTGATGTCCATCGCCCGCAGCCATCCATTATTGCTCAATACTACGCTACTCGCTGTTGTGCATGCCTCGCGGTGTCTCTTCCGCTTCAACAAGGAGGGGCACCTTCTCTCTGGGGTATTCATCCGGGGCCTCACCAAAAAAGACCCACATCAACAAACAAGCGTCTCAGCGCACGTGACCGTGGCCGCAAGCCACGAGAGCAGCGTGCGCCCCGCATGCTGCTGGACTTCAGTCGCGGCGTCCAAGACACAGCTCCCCTCCTTCTCCCCTTTCCAAAGCGAACACACCTATTCCGTCCCCCACGTCGGAGTGGCGTGTTCACGGAGGTACGGAGCCCAGTGCGGTGGTGGGGTAAGCCTTTTTTCTTTTCCAACGTGGCCTCTGCTCTCCCCCTTCCCTCCATTTCCTATGTGACACACACTCACGGGCAGGTGACGCTGAACTGCGCGTGCTGGAAGGTGGGGGCTGCGGGGATAGAGGGTTTGTGAGTGCGTGTGTGAGCCGCACTCTAGCTTGAGCAGTGCCTTTCTGGGGCACAAAAAAAAGGGAGCGGGGAGCGGGTAAGAGACCTCAAGGTATGGCACATCCGGATGAGAGAGAAAGAGAGAGTGAGGAGGCGGGGAAGGTTTAGCTGCGAAAAGCGCCATGTCCCAGAACAGAGTTCGCCACGGCTGCAGCCCTCCAAGGAGAGTAGGGCTGGGGGCCACGAAAACAATTCGTGTCACCGGGCACGCCTTGGTCAACGAAAGACCACTGCAGGTGTACTGCCAAACGATCAGTTTCCAGGCGAAACCTCCAAAAGCAGTCCTTGGAACTTTACCACCGCAACACACCCGGAGCAGCAAAGGACGGCGGGCTCGAGCCACGCACTGCCACACGCTTCCTGTGGTGCTGGCGTATGGAAAAGCAGCGACAGCCGCCTCTGGTGACGATTTGCGCACAATTTTTCACTACTGTAGCTCTGCTCGTTTTGTCTCCTTTGCAGGCACTCGGGGGGGGGGGGTGGAAGGAGGTAAGCTGGGAATTATTCAACACATTTCAGCATTAATCCATCAAAATCACCTCTACATGAAAGTCAAAACAGTTCTCCCACTCCACCTCACAACTGTACGAGGGTGATTGAACCGTAGCGCAGGCCCGCAATAGCGGCGTGTTACTCTTCTGTGTAAAATGGGGGTATCACTCGGTAGCCCCCCATATAGGGGCCTTCCTGCTTGCTGCCCATTGAGTACTTGAAGTCCTCGTTCGTGTCGTTACGGCGGCGCTCCTGCTCCTTCTGGCGGTCGCACGCCCCCTTTACAGTCACGATGCCTGTCTCGCGGAAGGGATTTGCCGTCAGGTCAGCAGCAAGCCGTCGGCTTGCCTCACGAGAGCACTTGGGCTGCTCAGGCGAGGCCGCTTCGACGGAGCGCCGGGCCGCCGCTCCCTTTACATGACCACGGTGCGTCACCACGTGGCCACCGCTGGTGTACATCTTGGGTGTGGAGTTGCCCCCCTCGGCAAGGATTCCATTAGGCTCCAAGTTGCCTCGCGGCGCAAGATTTTGTCGGTGGGACCCGAGGTTGTCGTTGTTTGCCTCCAACCGAGTCCTACGCTCTTGCATCACAGCCCCGGCGGCTCTCGGCCGTTGCTGGGTGGTGCCCTCGCCCGCTTGCCCTTCGGAGGGATCGTAGGACCGTTGCGCCGCAGCGATTTGCCTCTTTGATGGCACAAATTTCGCGTTCGGGTTCGGCGCGGCAAACACGGTTGTTGCTGGTGCGGCCGTGTGGGCGCGACCTTTTGTTCGTGCCTCTGGAACGGCGAAATAACTCCGGCCGCTGACGTCCGTCGTGCCTCCTTGAGGGAGCACACGATAGTTGCTGCATGAAGAGGCGCTCATGGTGATGCGGTGGAGGGACTCACAGGCGGGTGATGACGAAGACGGGAGCTGCACAAACGGCCAAAGCTGAACGCGCTTACCCACACACACACACCTGAGCAGGCGCAGAAGACCACACGCTTGGTACTCTGAGCGTGAGATAATGTGAATCACCCAGCCTCAATGTCCTAGAAGCCACTTTTACCCAAGTGCGAGTGGGTGGTCCCAATGACCACGACTGTTCAACGCCGCGGACGAGTGCAGGGGCATGGTGGCATCGATGTGCCATAGCCGCAGCAGTTCCACCTTGCACCTTTGCGTGGCGTGAGGAGAAGTGAGTAGGCGGGGGGGGTCATGGCAGTGAAGTGGTTGTGCGACACTACAGCCGCGTTTCTGTCCACACAAGGCTCTGCTGAGAGATTGATGCTTACTTTTATTTGGTGGTGCATGGCAGACTCCACATGCACCGCTCCTCGATCAAGTTTCACCTCTATTGCCGCAGCAGCACCCAGCGCGGTGACCTCTCCTGACCGGGACCCATCCCCGACTCTCACTCAACCGCCACAACCGTTGACTGCCCCCCTCCCCACCAAAAAACCCAGGGGGGGGAGAGGGAGGCAGCCCGGTGAGCGTGACGACAGCGGTGGCGTAAGGGCGAAATAACATTTGCGGGGGTGAGAAAAGAAAGTCCGTTCAATGAGGGAGGTGAGCGAGTATGCCAAAAGGGTACAACGCGAGGAGGGGGGACCATGTCGAGTTGTACGAATGTCCTACACCTTGATGACGGGCCGAGGTGGAGTGTGGGGGGGGGGGACTCGGCCAGAAGGAACCTAGGGAATAGAGTAGGGGCGTGTATCACGCACGAAGCTGCACAAGACCAGGTGCCGGCCCCATAACGCATGGACGTGGACTTCGATGTTGGAGGCGGGTCGAGAGCGCGTGGTCGCCAGTTCAAGTGCACCTGTTGCAGAGGCGAATAGGCTGGCTCGGCTGCGCCTCTTCCATCCTTCACCCCTCCGCCGCCTTCCATGTGGCTTCCGGGTTTGCCTGTAGCAGTATCATCGCAGCCAACCTCCTCTCTTCTCAAACCGTCGCATAACCCCCCCCCCTTCGCCTATCACAGCAAATACTCACGTCGCAGGGCATGCCATTCAGAGTTTTGGCGCGCCTTCTGATGCTGCCGGAGGTGTGAGAGTTGCCACGGCGCTGAGGACTCCTCGGATGGGCTGTACGATGCGGTAAGGGTGCAGTTCTCCGCGTAGACTCCAGCACCCCATATGCTGAGCAGGTGGTATCCACGGTTGGCAGTTGAGGTCCAGAAGCCGTCCGAGCATGCCCTACCACGCTGCTCACGCCCTCCATCACATCTACCCATTCAGAGCCACGCCACACTACCGCCAAGAGCCCCAGTTCGGGCTTGCCCCACCCTCTGGATTCACCCGCCACATCGTGCAGCGAATGTTTTCAAGAGGGAGTCTCGCACCCCAGCTGATCGCTGCCGGTGCAGCGGGGAAGGACTCCGAGGGCCTCCAACCACTGCCTGAGATCACTAATGATTACAGTAGCTACGTACCGCTCCGGTCCCATTATTCCGTGTCATGGCCTCTGCGGTTGTTTAGCCGTGGTACGAAAGTGCAGCGCATACTTCACCCCTGCCGCGCCTCACACTTCTCGCCCATCACGTCCTATTTTCTTTCCGATGGGATGAGGACGTTAGCACCCTCCTCGGCCGCCGTGCGGTTGCTCACACCGTTTCCGGAACGGCCACCGCCTACCTCCGGCTCCACGGCCCCATTCGCTACTCGTGCCGCGGTCGCGCCCCGAGCAGACTGCTGCCCCGCAGTTGATCGGTTGCCACCTCGCTCAGCGTCGCTATTCCTCACCTTTGCCACTCCACTTCCAGCGGCACTCGAGCCAGTGTGCCCACTATGGCTCCCCTCTGATAGCCCGTCACTCCGCTTCCCGAACTCCCCAGACCTCGCTGCCGTGGGCTCCGACTCCTTCTCCTTCGTGAATGGCGCTTCTTCAATAGCGAAGAAGTTGGGGTTGATACCAGACTCAAGGAAACGCTGCTTTAGGTACTCCACCACATTGGTGCTGTACGTGGCGTCGTTGAGCCATAGCTCAGTTCTGACAAGATCCCGATGAAAGTAGCTCGGTCTTCCGGACATGCGCAAGACATCACATACCGACTTACCTTTGCATGCCTGTGCGGCCACCTCCTCCCCCATGACCGACGCAAAAATGACCTCCAGTGCCTTTTCTGTAGTTGACGGGTTGTGAGTATCGATGAAGATGCGCCCACCATCTGGGAAGGCTTCGTAACTAGCGTCTTTGTTGTTCCGTGCAAAGATAAACATGTTCCCCTTTCCCAGCTGGTGCATCTTCGGGAGCGAATTGACCGTGGACCACAGCTCCTCTACAGTGCGGATGTAGTCCAGCTGCTGCAGCAGACGCTGCTTTGCCAGGTTCCAGTCGCCGCCATGGTCCTTTTCCACTTCCTGAGCTGTGAGTGCCGGGAGAAAACTGAGGAACCATGGGTCCTTGATCGCATGAGTGGCACTTCCCGCTGCCGACATCGAGTATGCGATGTTGGTGCTGCGGCAAGATCTGACTGCTGCCCACGAACGAAGGCAGTCCGTGGTGCACGGGATGGGACGGGGGGGGGGATCGGAGCCAGACAGTGCCCGAGAGAGAAAAAAAGAGAACGTCACAAAGGGGGTAGTGCAGCAAGGTGGGATGCGCCCTTGGAACACCAGCTGCCCTGTCGCTAATGGCTTTTCTAGAGTTGCCGCTCGCTCAGCCCTATTATCTCTCCGCCCTCCACCGAGGAACGCCACGGCGGTGTGAATGTGAAGCCGAGACCACTAAAGCGGAGAAAGGGATGTTAGGAGCGCCGAGGAAAGGAGGCGAACCGTGCCCAACAGAGAAGGGCCACAATGGCGAGGCGTGTGGCGGGCCCAAGCTTCAATGTCATAAGTCGCGCGTGCCACATGCGCTCAAATTCCTATTCTTCTCACGATTCCCACGCGCTATGACGCGTCCCAAAGGTTGGCGACCCATTCCCTGCTGATGCATTTGAAAATAATTCATGGGCAGGTGCTCACCATCTAGACGATCGCCGATCGCCAAGAAAAGTACGCACATCATCCCATACACATCGGGCGCCGCAAGGTAAATTGGGGAAGCGTGGGTGTCCGAGGATGAAAGTGGTGCACTGCGGTGACAACCACCCCACCATTGAGTTTATCCTGCGCTATCCTCTACACAATCCACCGCCACACGGCACCGCACCTCGACAATAAGGGGACGTGGTGAAGAGTTGGGTCGGAGTCATCGGCGCGCCAATCATCCCCATATTCATGACTCTCGGGACCAACATTCACGTACGGGAAGTTGCCTTTGACGGTGCGGGGGAACGCGGGCAGGGTTGGAGGGAGGGGTGTTGGAAAAAGAGCTGAAATAGAGTGCGTTCGCCAAGCTGCAGCGAGAAATGGGGTCAAGGGAGTGACGTCGCTGGAATTGTGTGCGTGGGGGCGTGGGTACGCTGGTAGGGGTGAGGGTATGCATGAGGGGAGACCAGTGAAGTGCAGTTAGGGGGGAGAGGGTTGACGGAGGGGCGCAAGTCGGGAAGAGTTGCGCGGCTCTGTGGCTCACGGTTCTGAGGGACTGCAAGTTGAAGCGGAAATAGGTGGTGGTGGTCGGGGGGGGGGAAGGAGGAAAGGGACGAGGTAAAATGGTGGTGCTGGTGCTGGTACTGGGCGCGGTTCGTGTCACATATTCGCCCTACCAACGCGGTGCAGGGGTCGCGAGGTACCAGAGGGGATCGTCTCTCCCCGCCCTCCCCTCCCACCCCACCGAAACCACAACAAGAAACAACACGAACAACAGCGAAACAAGACGCAACACAATATTCCAGTACGCCGCCTGGCAGTGGCCCTCCGAGCCACCGCCGTAACACCTCTCCGCCACACCCTTGCCACGCTGTGGCCCACCATCATCGCTACATCCCCCCCCCCCC
>PGOM01000011.1:44959-59208 GCA_002921335.1 Paratrypanosoma confusum | reverse complement strand
CCCCACCCCCCACCGCAAACCCATTCAACATACAACTCCTTCTCCCCACCAAGATGCACCCAAACACGTACAAACTCGGCTCCTTACCCTCAGACAGCTCGGATAGCACAGCTGCCGCGAACTGCATACCGTCACCCGGTTCTCGTTACCCCAGTCATGTAAAAATCCTTTTCTGTATCGCCCCGATACCAGCACTTCCTACCCCTGAAGGTTTCCCCTGGGGACTGTGAAAATCACGGGACGACACGCCGAAACAGTCGCGGCCGCCCTCGCTCACCTTCCACTCCTCTCTGCTCCATATCACCCGCCCACGGCCTCTTCCCCCCTCACGTGTCGCCAGGGATTCTCAGCACACGCGACACAAGCAGCCCAAGTAGCGTGCTGCTCATGGCTCCTTCCATCATGAGTGCCGGCTTGCACCTCAGTTGTCCCCCAGTTGATACTGCTTGCGGCCCAGCTCCTTGTTGCGCTCATCCATGCGCTGCTGTGCCTTGAACTGTTGCATGGGGCGGTACTCCTTGAACTGCATGCTGAAGTCACCCTGCCCCTTCGTTAGGCGGCGAAGGTCCGTGATGAACCCAAACATTGTGTCAAGCGCCGTCTCCCCGTGGATCACGGAGTCTTTGCCATCCACAGTCGTCTCCGTCACGATTCCCTCGCGTCGTGCGAATTCCGAGGCAACCTCGGTCATGCATTCGGATGGGACAGACATTTCGACCTCCATGTGCGGCTCGACCAGCGTGGGCTTCAGCTTCGGAAGGAGCGTTTCCCAGAGTTCCTGAGTGGCGTTGCGGAACGCCAAATCGTTCGAGTCCACTTCGTGCATAGCGCCACCGCTAAGGTGGAAGTGAACTCCCCACACTGGCGCCGCCATGAGCTCCCCTTTGACGAAGATCTTTCGCTCTAGCTGCTTGATGACGGACTTCTGCAGCCCTTCGCGGATGTCACCGTTGGAGCAGCGCGTCGTCACCTTGTTTTTCTGCCCCTTTTCCACAGACATATCGATAGGCAGCGGCTCAACGTATCCCTTGATATGCGCCCATTGCCCCGCACCTCCGCTCTGGCGCTTGAACACGAAGTCGAACTCTTGTTTCTCGGAGATGACCTCGCGGTAGTTGACCGTAGGCTTACCAAGCTCCAGAGCAATGCCATCTTCGCGTCGAATGCGTTCCGCGTAGATGTCCAGGTGGAGTTCGCCCATTCCCTCGATGATGTACTCACCAGTCTCGTTGTTGTGAAAAAAGGAGAAGGTGGGGTCTTCGCGCATAAAGGAATTCATGCGGTCTCGCAGCCGGTTCATGTCACGCTCGTCCTTCACCTTCACCGATGCGGAAATGACGCGCGGCGGGACGTACATGTCCTCGCACGTCACTGGCTGACCCTGCTGTGCACCGGCCTTCATCACAGTGTCGCCCGAGGAGGCGTCGACCTCACCCACGATCGCACAGATATCACCGGCCCGCACTTCATCCACCGCCTCGGCCGAGTCGGCGTGCATCCGCATCAGCTTCGGTGGCAGGAACGTCTTTCCAGTGCGAATGTTGACTAGGTGGTCTCGACGCAGCTTCCCCTGGTAAACGCGCACGTAGTTGGCGAGACCTGTTTTTTTCGTCTCCTCAAGCTTGAAAATCAGAGCCACCAGCGGCTTCTCGTCGTCGGTAGCCAGCGTCAACGGCTTGTCCTTCACGAGTGTCGTGACTCCGTCGTCATCCTTGACCTGCTTCAGACTGAACGCCGAGTTTGACCGCTCGAGCGGAGAGGGCAGGTAGCGTGACACCGCATCGAGCAGCAGCTGCACCCCTTTATTGCGGTATGCCGTGCCCATCATCACGGGAACGAACTTGTTCGCAATGGTGGTTCGACGGATAGCGGCGTGGATCTGCTCCACGGACGGCTCCTGCTCGTTCAGGAATAGCTCCTCCATTTCCGCATCGTGCTCTGCAAGATTGCCGATGAGCTCCTTTCGCGCGGCGACCACGTCGTCCTTCATGTACTCGGGAACGGGCTCAAAGCGCAGCTTCTCGCCGTAAGTGCCATCGAAGAAAACGGCTTTTTGCTCAATGATGTCCACGACACCCTCGAAATCCTGCGCAGTGCCCATGTTCAGCTGGATAAACGACGCGTTGATGCCAAGCCGTTCCTTGGCCATCCGAAGGGCCCGGTGTGGGTTGGCGTTGTCTCGGTCCATTTTGTTGATGAAACAGATGCGCGGGACGCCGTACCGCTTCATCTGGCGATCGACAGTAAGCGTCTGACTCTGCACCCCGGCCACCCCGCACATCAGCAAAATGGCACCGTCGAGAATGCGAAGCGCACGCTCTACCTCGATGGTGAAGTCTACGTGGCCCGGTGTATCGATCACGTTGATGACACAGTCTTTCCACTTGCACTGCGTGGCGGCCGAGCGGATGGTGATGCCGCGCTCTTTTTCCAGCTCCATAGAGTCCATGGTTGCCCCCACCTCGGTCCCCCCCTTCACCTCATGGAGCTTCGTTATTCGTCCCGTGTAAAACAGAATGCGCTCCGTTACGGTCGTCTTACCGCTGTCGATGTGAGCACTGATTCCAATGTTGCGCATACACTGCACGTTTTTTAAGAAGTTCGGCGTCGCGAGGCGCGCGCCGCTGACGGCGACAAAGCAGTTTCGTGTCCGCACAAACATGGCTTCGCGTATTTGGTTACTTTTGTCGCTCTAGTTGTCGGTGCTGTCACCGAGCCCCCTCACCACGCCAGCACGCCCCCACTCCCAGTACCGGGACGCTCAACATCGCGGGAGCTGAACTACCCCCTAGAGCCTGGGGTGAGGAGAGAGCGCACAGCAATCGCGCGAGCATGCAGCAGGGCAGTGACCACAAGGGGTACCCCCCCCACACCATGGGTTCCCCATTGCCCCATGGATTGCATGACAGCGCCACACACTCCCCCATACATGCGCACTAAGAGCCAGCAAAACGCGACCCACGGGCGCCCGCACTAACACCCCCTTCTTCGTTTTACCGAACCAAGCAACGTGGCAGATGAATGTTGATATATACAGACAGCAGCGGCCCTAGGCCCTCATTTCTCCCCTTTCTTTCCCCTTGATGCGAAAAAGGGGATACACCGCGTTGAGCATGTACCGACCCGGGGGCACCGTGAGCCATTCCGTTGCTCGCTAAGCATTGAGAGCATCAAGCTCTGCACGGAGGCGTGTATACTCTGCACGAAGCTCGGCCAGGCCGTTGTCCACCTGGGGAATGCTCCGCCTTCTGGGGGCACTTTTTTGCTCTGCCTCACGCTTTTCCAGCGTAGCTACCTGAGCTTCCAGCCGCTCGATCACCTTGTCCTTGGCCTCGCATTCGTCTCTGAGCTCCTGGAGATGTTGTCGTTCGCGGCACGGGTTCTTCTTTCGCTCCAGCAGCTTCATTTCCCTCAGCTGCAGTCGTCTGATCTCCGACATTTCCATTTCCCGATCTTCGTGCAGTTTCCGTGCCTGTAGCTTGATTTCCCTCGCGCGGCCCTCCTGCTCGTGTCGGAAAGCTGCCTGCTCCGAAACAAAGCGCGAGCTTTCCACTAGCTTCGGCGCCTGATTAGCTAGGATGTTTTTGAGACTCGTATTTTCATCCTTGACGGCGTTGAACCGCCGCCGAACATCATTCTGCTCCATAATGATTTCGTTTTCTTTGGCTGGAGTAATAACGGAAGGGCACCGGAGCTGCAGCTCTTCGATCTCCAGTTGCAGCGCTGTGTTACGCTTCAGCATTTCCGTCAACTTTTCGTCCACGTCGCTGCCCGTACCTGCCACTGGACCCCGAAGCTTGCTGTTACCATTAGGAGGCGCACCTCGGTCAGTTTGGAAGTCGCTGTCCACGCCATCCGTGGCGCTGTACGTGGTGTCATCATCGCTACTGCTCCGGTGGGGCATCGTGGTGGAAGTTGCCCCAGCAGGGCGCGATTCAGGGTATTCAGTGCAACCGTACGCTTTGGACAACGAAGCTACCCTCGATGTAAATGCGCGCCACCCCCTACCACTACCAGAGCACCCCTGAAATCCCCTCTAACCGTCACAATCGTGTGCAGTCCCGCACAAAAGATTCAGTGGCGCAGAGGCAGTGGATTCAGCGCAAGCATCGAGCGTCTTTTTCAGTCCCCTAGTGATGGGAAAGAGGGGAAACACGACGTTGGAAACATTCTGGTGGTGTGGTTACGTAGTAGCCCCACATCAATGGCGACCACAGGGGTTCGGGTGAATCTGGGGAATCGTGCTTTGTCATCGTTTCCCAGCCTCGTCCTCCCCGCTACTGAGTGGAACCCTATCGCTGTTGGGATGATGATATTCGATTCGCTACGACGCAGCGGTGTACCTACACCAAACCGCCCCCCCCTCGTAGCCGGCGATCAAGGCAGACCAACTAGCCACCCCCTTCCGCACACTCCATTTCTTCCCCACCCATTCCCGAGGACGAAAAAGATCTAACCCAATCCCCAGCCCAGGCGCCCGAGCGATGGCATTTTCCCCTCTACAACACAGCCCAGCACGGAGGGGACGGTAGGATGGGCAAGGAGTATGGACATGAGAGAAACGTGGTCGCCATGGCCCGTTTCGCTCATTAATCTCACCCCCAAACTGTCGACTCGCTAAAGCACCTTCGCAAAGGGCAGCACATGGCGATGCATCTAGAAAAGTAACTCCGCCCACGGATGCGGCGGCGGTGACCAACCCTCACGCCTGGCTGGGCCCTGAGAAGACTGCGGGAGCAGGGTGTCAACCCCCCCCCCCGCCTACCGTGTAGCAATGTACTGCACGACTTCCATGGCCCACCACATCCGTTCTAATCAGCGTAAAAAAAAGGGAAATATGGTATTGGGCAGATGGAAGAGTGCACCAAGGACCTAATGGAAAGCGTGACCAGCCATGGCAGAGACCAGCAGCAGCTCACTATCACTTCGATGCCAACCTGCTCAACCGCGGTGGCGGTGTGCCAGACGCTGTCACAGGGACACCGGGGGCTCATTTCCATGCGATGTGAGTAAGCGTGCTGGTAGTTGCTAGGCAAGCTTTTACTCTCGAAGACTGTCGAACCATGGGTGCTTCAATGCCTCTTTAGCAGATACTCGCTCGACAGGGTTGTACTTGAGCATCATGCTCAACAGATCAATAGCCTCCGCGTCGAGCTGGGGAAGCAGCTGTGCGAGTGAGTTCCCGTTCCATCGTGGGAACACGTCACGGTAATCGGGCAGGCGAGAAACACCTGGCCACGATCCTTCCGCATCGCGCGGTGTTCCAAGCGTCTGAAATACTTCAAACAGCTGCCCAATTTCACTATCCCCACGAAACAACACCTTACCGCGCGCAAGCTCAGCAAAAATACAGCCCACTGACCACATATCTACTGCTGGCGTGTAGTGCTTTTCTCCAAGTAGAATTTCTGGGGCGCGATACCACAGCGTAACCACCTCGTGCGTGTACGTGTGCATAGGAACCTGAAACGCCCTTGCGAGGCCAAAGTCAGCGATCTTCAGTTTGTTGTCTGATGTGAGCAAGATGTTCGCTGGTTTTAGATCCCGATGAATGATACGGTGCCGATGGCAGAAATAAAGACCCTCCAGCAGCTGGTACACGAGCCACTTCAGCATCATGCCCGAGAATGCCCCTCCACCCTTCTCAAGAGCCTTTTTGAGGTCTTGCTCGACATACTCGAACACGAGGTAAAGTTTCCCATCTGAGCAGATCACGTCGAACAGATTCACGATGTTCGGGTGGTGCATCTCCTGAAGGATGGACACTTCCCTCAGTGCGGTCTGGGGAATACCTTCCTCAGTGCGGTCTAGGCGCGCTTTCTTTAAAGCAACCACCTTGCCAGTTACCTTGTCGACCGCACGGTATACGACACCGTACGTTCCTTCACCAAGAACATCCATCCGGTTGTAACGCTCCAGCTGGTCGCGGGTGCTGGGGGCCACCGGACGGCTCGGTAGAGTCGAGATAGTGGTCATTGACGTGAAGCAGAGCTCCGGGACGCGCAATCTGTTAGACTTGGGAAGGGGGTACCTCTAAGCGTGGGTTGCGGATCACTTAGGGGAAGGATGGGAGCCTTAGCTGTCTTTTCAGTGTGAGAGAAATCAGAGTACAACCTTTTTAGTGTTGCTGCGAGACCGAGAGAGAAGGTTTGGCCAGCAAAGATTTGAGACTCTGGGCTTTCGGCCACCAAGGTGAGCTGCTTCACAGCTATGAGTTGAAAGGACACGTTAGTGGCGCGCGCGAGTCCAATAGTCAGTCTGAGCACAGACGCCATAGGCACAAGCTTATGAGGGATTCACAGGCAGCAGCGTGCACGCGAGCCAGCCCTTGCTGTTGATTTGTGCAGGCCAAAAAATTTGAACCGGCAGGAGGCGAGAAGTCGGTTTAGGGGTGGTGAGCTACACCTAATCTCTCCCCTTGACTTCACCGCAAGGGTACCAGTGATCCCATCAGCGTGTCGCAAATAGGGGGAGCATGACTGTAGCCTGTAGTGTGGAGTGAAGTGGGAAAGACCTGGAGGTTTACGGCACAGGCTTCCTGGGAGAGAGAGAGAGAGAGGTGCCTTGGATCCGATCGGGTTGCTCCAGTCTCAGCGACAACTAGAGCTGCGTATATGTCGCCACTCTGATCTCACCCACCTACCTCGACTCCTTGTCGCGTGATTCGATCCCCACACTACACCCTCTCCTCACACACACGAATACATTCTCGGCCACCGTGCATCACCCGTTCATGGAAAAAACAGCCACCAACAAACAAGAGAGAATGAATTCCATAGGCACAGCCCGGTGCAGGTGAGCGCACACTCGCAGTCTGTCTACCTATTTCGAAAAAGACGTCAAGCTGCGCCATTCACTGTGTTCCTTCACTTTTCCTTCCCTCCCACACGTGCGCACCTGCAATAAGTTCGCTGCCGGCACGCCCAGGTGCTTCAGCTGCGACCTACGGGTTGAGGAGGCGCTCGATTGCAAAGTCTATATTTCCTTGGGACTGTTGGAGGGCTGCAATGTTCGCTGTTTCGTTGGGAAAGCCCATGTCTCGAAGTTGCTGCAGCTGTTCGCGGTAAAGCTCTCGCGGATTACCCTGCGGAATTGGTGGCATGAATGCTGCAGGAGGAAATCCGCCCATGGTATTCAGCATATCCGGTGTGGTGGCATTCTGCCCCGCCCCCAGCAGCTGGCCAGACCCCATCATTCGCATCATCTCCTGCATTATTGTGGGGTTGGACATGGTGCTCAGAACCATTTGCATGTGCTCCGGCGACGTGTCACGCAGCTGCGGGGAACTCTGCATCAGAGCTTGGAGAGCCTGTGGGTTTTGGAGCAGCTGCTGCATGTGCTGAAGAAAAAGTGGGTTCTGCATCAATTCTTGCATATTTGGCGTAGGAAAGCCAAACCCTGGTGGAACACCCATAGCTGCCGGGGGCTGGACGGAGGCGGCCGGAAGCCCGGACATGGCTCCCGGAGGAAACAACGCTGAGTACGGGTTGAAAGCAGGTGCAGGGGGCTGTGCGGGAGCTGCTGCGCTAGCGGGAGGCTGAGGTAAAGGAGTTGGGGCTGGAACAGGGGCACTAGGAGCGGGAGTCGTTCCCTCGGTCGCCCTTTTCCCCCTCACAACGTGCAGAACACTTCCAGAAACGACACCCACTCCAGCGAGGCTCTCGGTATCTTTGAGCACCTTGGCACGAAAGACGATGCGCTGCTCCTCTGCGGGAATCTCCAGGGCTCCAGCTGCAAGTGATTTGAACAGAAGCACTGTCACATTGAAGTCTGGCACTTCCACTGTTTTCTGCGAGCCATTTGAGAGCTTTACGGTAACGCTCATTATTGAACAGTGGGAGCAGCCACGTGTAAAATCTTCAGGATCCGGATGTCCGCCCTCCGAACTGCGAACTAACTCGCCCACTAGCACACACACACACACACACACACACACACACACACGCACACACACAGGTACAAGTGCCGAATAGGGTATGGAAACCACCAATTGAGGACTTGCTATATATTTTTTTGCGGTGACGATCACTCTTATCCAACCCCCCCTATCTGCACCCTTCATTCTTAAAATCAAAGAGAAGAAGCAAATGAAACACAAACAGTGAATTGGTCCCAACGATATGTTAATGGAGGTGAGTTTGCATGCACCGATTGGCTGCTCCAGATATCTGTTTCACCTAAATTTCCAATATACAAAGCCAGAAGCTAGCGAACCTTCTCCGCATCGTGGTGCATGTGTCGCCACTAGGAGCGCAACTGTAACAGTTGGAGGGTGGGTGGGGAGTGCCGTGTGGTGAACCATAAGCGCACTGGAAGACACTGATGGCGACTTTCCATGAGGCTACTGCTGCAGCTCTGGCATCACTTTACTGTAGAAGAATGCGTAGAGAAACTTTGTGTCCTCTTCAGTGACGTAGAAAAGCGAACTTCCTGATCGGTGCTCACCAAAAAGAATGCCCTCATACGTTTGTAGAAAGCGCGCCAGTTGATTGGGCTGTAGCACCCCTTTGATTGATGAGAGGCAGCAGCGCATGGTCATGAGACGGACGGTGGGCCCATATGTTTTACGCAGAGCCTCGCGAACTTTCTGTAGCATCAACAGGCAGTCTGCGCGCGAATCACGGCCACCAGCAATCACGGGAGGAATGAATCTGTTGTACTGAGGTGGATTCACGATGCGATACTTGTACTCTTCCATTCCTCGCTCAATGATTTTACGACGCTGGTCGCCTTTGCTTTTCTGCAAAAAGTACGCACCGCTAAACCGAATCTGCCGCTTCGCTTTTTCGATTCGCTGGTGGCGCCGGCTAGACCTGTACATCAGCTGGACCGCGGTAGTAAACAAAAGGGCAAGAGCAGTCGCGAAGGAAACGACAACTTCGGCGTAAGCCCACTTCACACTAACTTCCTTGGCAGTGGTGGACATCGTCACCACCGTGCAGAGGCTGCAAAAGCAGCCAGGACGGGGTTGGAATTTTCCTGCACAAGATCGCACTCAATCAAAGGGCAGGTATTGCTAAGAAAATGTCCTATTTCTTGCGGCGATGTGCGAATATATTGACCCACACTATCGGCTGTTAGACAACTGGTGGGGCATTGCTGGATGTTTTGCTGTTTTGAGGTACGCCTGTTCAGCGGAGTCCCTTCCGGAGAGCTACGAGCACCCTCTTTCCCTTCACCACCAACACTTAACTCCCCGATCACAGGCTGTTCTTTCTTTTTTTTCTGAGTCACAAACCGACCGCCGGTCTGGCGACGTGATACCGACTCGGTGATTCACGGAGCGCATGTACACTGAAGGTGTCAGAGTAGAGAACAGAGGAATCACACCAGTTTCCACGTCTGAGGTGAAGGTAGCAAGTGATTCCAAACCTCACTGAGCATCTCACTCACACAAACTTAGCAGCTGTGGCAACCCATAACTCCCTCCCTCTGCTACTTCCTATCAACACTATCCCAACCCTACCTACTGCATGGATGGAAGAAATAGAAAAGTCAAAAGAGTCATCTTTTTTCAGAGCCATATGACAAATTTTGCTACGTGCTCTACCCCCCCCCCTCCTCCACACACACAAAAAAAAGCCTCCTCGCCGCACGCTTTCCATCGTCAGCAGCAGAAGCGGTGGCCAGCGATTTTTTTCTTTGCCTCCACAAAAAAAAGAGGGGAGGGGAAAGAAGTTGCTGGGGGCGAGGATGCAAGGTGGACTTGTTGCTAGCTGAGGATACTTCCACAATGAAAGTTACAACCTGATGCTCATGACAGAAAGGCTTAGGTGGTAAGAGCTCAACGTATCACTTCAGCGATCCAGGAAGCCAGAGTGCCAGGGAATAGCGACCGCTATAATACAGGGGCCGTTAGTTGAGCTCCGACTTCTTCCGGTGCCTCCTCAGAAAATCGCACACATCGTCCAGGACAACCTCCCGGTTAGTCTCAGTGAGCACCTCGTGGTGCATGCCACGGTATTCTTTCAACTGCTTGTCAGTGGAGGGCGAGTTCGCTAAGAACAAGCGAGAGCCCTCCACATCACAGAGAAGGTCACATGTACCGTGCACGATAAAAAAAGGATATGTGCTTCGCTCGATCTGCTGACTGGCAAGATCTACAGCGTCCATAAACTCTACTGCAAACCGCAGCGTCAGGGGAGTCTTCGGGAAAGCTGGGTCCTGCTCTGCCAGTTGAACGACCACTTTGTTACTGCTGATCGAATCAACACTAACGCTGCGCACCGGCATCTTCGGCAGGAAATGGCTAAGGAAACGTGCAATGGCTCTGACAAATGAGGGAGCCCCATCCCTGAGCTTTAACGCTGGGCCACTGAGTACGACGCCATTCCAAAAGGTTGGATCACGACCAGCGACGAAGACAGTAATAAGGCCACCCATTGAGTGCCCAAGGATAAATCGTGGAAGGCTTGCCAACGTAGGGTGCTTCGCGTACATCGCACGAACGAAAAGCTGAATGTCATCAGCGTAGTCGCTAAACCTCTCCACGTATTTTCGCTCACCCTCGCTAGCGCCCTGGCCCTGGTTATCCATGCAGAACACGTAATACCCTTCCTCAATTAGGCGGAGGGCGATGGAGTCGTACCGGGCGCTGTGCTCACCCAAGCCCATGACCAGAAACACGACTCCCACTGGCGCATTTACGGGTCGATGCTCTACGTAATGAAGCCAGATGCACTGCTTGTTTTGGATATACCTCGGAAATAGTGATGGATCAGGTGGTAATCGGCCAGGGGTCGCGTAAGGCAGATCATGATGATTATTGACGAGGCGAAAGATTCCACGTAGCGGAGCTAGCAGCAAAGACACAACGCCCATCATTGTTGCTGCCCCATGCACAGTTTACAGTTGAATCTGCCCAGCAAGAGTTAGCGAAAAAGCGTCTACCGAGCCTACAACGGTGAGTGTGGCAAAAAGGGAAAGAGGTCAGTAAGCAAGCTAGTCTCTCTAGGGAAAGGGCTATCGTTGAAGGATACAGAAGAGCCCTTGGCCCCTTTCCCTTGTCTTTGCAGCACTACCTTGACTTCTGATTGCCACATGTGCAAGGAAAGCAAGAAAGTTGATCAGGTGACAAATCGACCTCAGATATCACGAAGAGTGGGGTCATTTTTCATGACCCGTGGTACTTAGCAGAGTAAGGAAGCTCTCTTCCTTTTCTGTCCTCTATCTCTCTCTCTCTCTTTCTCTTTATACCCCCACCCCTCGACATATGAATCAGCCCGAGTCTCAATTCGTATATGTTCGTTAACTTCTAAATACTATACGTAAATCTTAATATTAGCAATTATGGAGGTATATTAAAAAATGCACAATTTTTAGCATATTCATGTATTTATGTATTTATATGTGTAAGCGTGTGCGCATCTGCTTCCACATGAAAAATCATGCAAGTAAATTAACTGAAAGTAAAAAAATATTTATGTATATGTATATATATAAATACATATATATTATTTGTTGGTTTTTATATATTTGGGTGACGAGAGTGGTTGCAAATGGGGGGTTTCCGTTAAAAGTCGAAGGCAGCCAGTGTCACGTAGTGGCTCATAAAACCTACAGGCTACGCATAGGTGGAAAAAATAATTAATCACTATTATTCCGCAATATAGTGAATGTCGGATTGACCACACACCTTCACAGCCCCCAAAGAACTACTGCTTTAGTGCCCAACTTGGTGTGTTCCGCTACCACACGACCCACCACACTGGCAGGTGAGCTGAAAGGTCGTATGGCAGCTGGAAGGTGGTCTCCAGGTGCTTGGCTCGGCGAACAAAGTGTCGATGAGACATCGGTGAGCTCAATAGTGATTCTTTTTTTGCAAGCACGACAACGTTCGCTGACTGTGGAACTGGAAGCACAAACACGTTTTGCTTGCCAAACACTGCCGCGCAGTTGTTGACGAATTCATTGTCCAGCACCGGAGTATTAAAGGCTACAACGCCGATGGAAGAGAGTCGATTGCGGCACAGCTGGTGAAACTCAGTTCCGGTAATGTGTTTCGGGATTTCACTCCCAACAAATGTATCAATGAAAAGCACGTCGTATGGGCGATCAGGGAGCGAGCTGCCGCGCTGCATCACATCGCCATTCACCAGCGGGCCCACTGGCACGCTCCTGCGAAGAAAAAGGAGGGCGTCGTCCACGTAGTACCTCGTCTGACACCCAGGGTCACTTGAGAGTCCCATGTCTTGCACAGCTGCTCGAAACACTGCTGGCTCCACATCAACTAGGTCCATGTGGGAAATATTCCTGGAAAAGTACCGCAGGAGGAACGTGGGTATTGAGCCGCCGCCCACACCAATAACACCCACCCTCAGGGGTGGTAGTGGAAAGGGAAAAAGTGTTAGTGCCAAAAGCATCACCCTCAGGTAAAGAGCACTGAGAAATGATGGATCCGTTTGGCAGTTTTTGCTCGCAGGCCCCCGTGGGTCGCACTTAACCACAGACTGGGAGGTTGCAGAGTCCATTGCTACTCGGAGCACCCCGCGCGTCTCGTTGGGGTGCAGACCTTTTTCTGCTGACGCCGTGGGAGCTACAGTCCTACTAGGCTCGATCACCATTGCTGAGAACTTCTCGGTCAAGGGTACCCATGTAGCAGCTGCCATTGCCGAGACACCCCCAGGAGTCTCGCGAACGCTTGCAAGCGAGTTTTCAAAGGCTTCTGCGTCGGCTGGCGATGACATTAATGTGTTGTTTTCATTGGAGAACACCCCCCTAACACGGTCACATACACGCGACCACACCGAATTCTCATTATTCATCGACGCAGCATTCTTACCGTGGCGTCTAATGAAGATGTTCCGCACCACGACATCGAATCCAAGCAGTTTTTCACATGGGTACCGCGCGAACTCCTCCGTCTTTACCACTTGGTCCCCAGGGCTGCCAACCTGATAAACCTGCTGGCGCCGGTGCTGCAGAACGGCAGTGCACTTGGCTGCGACGCCACCAGACACCAGAAAGCACACGAGTCCCCACTTTCCCCACATTTTATTTTTAAGAAGGAAGACTCGCTGTGCTCTCTTCTGGTGTGAGCCCCCGCAGCAAAGCTGCGGCCAGACCTTGCAGTACTACAAATCACTCGCTACGGCAAGGGAGGCTGGGATAAGGGCCCCCAAGGACACTGACGAAAAGAAAAGAAATAACCAATCTGTGAAATGCCGTTGGCGCGGGGCATCGACCGGATGAATATTTTTTAGTTTATCGCGCAACAGCACGTACTGCGTCGACCGCTGTTTAGGGAGGGACAGTTGGGCGGGTAAGCCAGCATAACCTAGTGTCCAGTGCAATATACCCAAGGCCTTCTGGAATGAAGTGTGCAAGGGGAATACTCTTCGATGTATTTCAACCTCAAAGGAGGAGGGCAGCTGCCTCGTCCAGCAGAGCAACACCTGCGGTGCAACGTTTTGCACTCAGAGTGTACGCTTGTGCCTTTCCCCCTCACTTACTTTCTTCGCCCTTCATCAAGTTTATCATACGCCCGCACTTTAGGGAATCCCATGTAACAAAGTTGCCATAGAATCTAGAAATCTTCATTCTCTTAGTGTATAGTGGCGCTCCATTTGCATTGCGTGACTTTCCACTTACAAAAAAAAATTTTTTTTTTACGCCTCCTAACTACCAAAGGATGGATCTTGGAAAAGTCACTGCACGAGCCGTCGCGCTGCAAAAATTTCTCGCCCCCCAAGCGTTTAAAGCAAAGGTGGTCCTTGTAAGCAGCTGCAGAAATGCACCTACGACGCCGGTGGTAAGGTAACGGTGATTACCGGCATATCCAACGAAAGTGTAATTTGGCAGCCGAGACGGGAGGATTCCTTTACATGCGGCGTCTTATCTAGGACATCCTCTTCTGAGTCGCACGCCTCCGGGAGTTTCTCGAACGTTGCGGAGTCAAGATACACGTGGCATGTTCCGCATTCCATGCACCCGCCGCATGTTCCCTCCACAGGAAGCTTTCCAACGTCACGGAGGGCCTCCATTAGAGAGAGCCCCTCTGAAGCTTCAAAAGTTGTAAAGCCGCTAGCGAAAGTAGCGTTGATTGTAACTTTTCCCGGCGTCGTGAACGCACGCTGGAGGCTGACAAGCGTCGGCGGTGGGCCGAGATGTTTTCTAGCAATACGCCGCATTCTCTTACTAAAGTAGTGCGGAGGTAGGACCTTCGCGGCTTTGCTAATATATTCTTGGTGCACGGAGTATTCAATGAACATACGAAAAAGATCGTCCGTGTTCATCGCGGTGGGGCGGGT
>PGOM01000011.1:32455-44934 GCA_002921335.1 Paratrypanosoma confusum | reverse complement strand
TGCGGATGGCCGCTCGGGGCCCGGGGGTTGTGGGGCGGGGCGCGGTGGCCTCTCCGGCTGGGCCGCGGGGCAGGCTGCTTGCGGGGGGAATGGCCTGGCACACCGCCAAGAACCCCACCACCGCCCCCGAGGCCACAGCCAACCACGCCGCGCACGCGGCACCCCGCAACACCCTTCGCACTTTACATAGGGGTTTAGTGATTCAAATTTTTAAATAATATAGTACCATTGGCACAACCTATCCCCTTTCGTTCGTATGATGCACAGTTCATCCGGGGATGACGTACGCCCTGTGGACTTTCCGACGCTAGCCGTTGCAGAGTCGGCTGGCTTCGTTATCCGCGTCGAGACGATCGAAGGGTCCATACTAACGGGAAAGCTGGTTTTGTTTGACATGAACACAGGAAATGTTGAACTTGAGAAAGTTCTTTGCCGTGCCCGGGACTCGTCGCTCTCAATCTATGAGAGAATGAGTGTCAAGGGCACTACCGTTAAAATGATAGTTCTCCCGAACGAGCTAAACCGGGCACCGTTTCTGGACTGGACAAGCTCCTCGACGCGGCTTGCTTTAGTGCAGAGCTTGAGGCGAAAGACAAAGCCAAAACACGGGAAGATAGATTCTTCTCCACCGCGGCCTTCAAAAAAACCGGGTACCAATCCCCATCGGGATTCGACGCGGAGTATCGAGGAGGCAAAGAAGCACCGAAAGCGCCAGCGCCTCGAGTAGGCCAATGCCTTCAAATCACGTGACTGGTTTTCTATTTCGTCTGAGAAACGGGAGATGCACTGCGCAATACAGGTCCAAAACAGCCAGTGAACAATGCCATTGCCCCGTATATGTCTGAGGGGGTAAAAATACCGCCTACTTTGCTACCCCCAGCGCATCTGCGCCTGTGTGTATTGCAACGGAGTAGTGTACTACTTTTTTTTTCGAAATATGGTGTGCTCGTGCGAACTGCAAGAGAACACTACATGACCGTTGTGTCACTGTGGGAGAATGGTGCCCCGTCCTCATGCATACACATAATCACACCCCTAGCACTGTCAAGAGCAATAGTAAGTTATAGCAGTGCAAGTACGTGGACATTCTTTGCGGGGCGGTTGCATGGTTTTTTTTATTAAATATAAATTGAGTGACTCAAACACTTAACCTCTTCGCGTCATGTCCTTCATAGGTGAAGCAGATGGAAATACGCCGTGCAGCGAAGTGGACGATGCTGAGCGAGATCCACTTCCACCTCTTGTTGAGACAGACGCTCGTGTCGCTATAGCAAAGAAGGTAGCCACTGAATACTACGACCGGGTGGTTCATCAAGAGGCGGAGTTTCGGGAAGAGCACTCGCGCGCTCGCCAAAAGAAATTGGCGGAGGGTGACTTTGTCATTGGGAAGCTTATTGGGCGTGGATCGCTTGGAGAGGTTTTCCAGTGCTGGCTTGCAGAGGAACCGAGCATTGTCTACGCAATGAAAAAAGTAAGGAAAGATTTGATATTACAACGGCAGCAGACACTAAACATTCGCTCCGAGCGAGATGTTCTTGCAGAATTTCAGGCTGCGCGCCGCGCTCTGTCTAATGCGTGGATCACGGACCTGCTTGTCGCTTTCCAGGACAAAGAGTACCTGTACTTCATTACGGAATACTGCCCAGGGGGAGATCTGATTTCGTGGCTGATTCGACATGACACGTTTGATGTCGAAACGGCACGTTTTTACATTGCTGAAATTGTTGTTGCACTCCACTCACTGCATCAGCTGGGGTACGCGCACCGTGATGTCAAACCGGACAATATTTTAGTGGACCGTTTTGGTCATGTCAAGCTTGCCGATTTCGGCCTAGCTAAGCGGTTTCTCGTGGACAGCGACGCGGATAGTGAAGAGGAAAGTGGCAGTGCAAGTGGTTCCGATACCGACGGTGATGCATATTCCGACGCCAACACAGAGCTGCACGGAGGAGGGGGCACTGTTCATGCGGCAGCCGTGCCCCACGCGCCGCACGATGTGCAGCAGCGCCAGGATAAGGATCGCCCAAGACCCCAGCAGCCACGGTGTACGAGGGAGAGAGGTCACCGGGTATTCTCCTCAATCGTCGGCTCACCAGCGTATCTGGCGCCGGAAATCATCGAGAAAACTGGGTATACATACACCTGCGATTGGTGGAGCGTTGGTGTCATTCTCTATGAAATGCTCTGCGGGTACCCTCCTTTTTACTCTGACGCGACGACGCCAATTTCAAAAATGATCATCGAGTTTCGGGAGTATCTGGAGTTTCCTACGGGGGTAGAAGCCATTCATCCCGTCGCACAGGACTTGATTCTACATCTCATCACTGACCGCGACAACCGCTACAACTTTTACCAGATTGCCGCACACCCGTTCTTTTCTGGAATGTCTCTCACGACTTTCTTTTTGTCGTCACAGAGTCCACCGTTTCAGATCCATCTTCGTGATCCTACTGACACAAAGTACTTCGAAGATATTCCATCGGGCGAAAGCCATGCTGGAAAGCAAAAAATTCCCATTGCCCTCTCTGATCAGGCAGTCTTCGTTGGTTTTACCACACGGCTGAGCCAGCACGGCCGCTCAACACGTATTGCCGCGAAGCCTAGTGCTCTTTACGCGTTTCAGGACTTTCAGGACGACGAGCTGTAGCCGTATCAAGCGCAGCACCGCGCATTAAAGGGCTAACTCCTACGAATTTACCCGCAATCATATACATGTATCCTTTCTCATCTGTGGCTCTTGTGTAACCGGAATGGTGGCTTCAGGTTTGCACGTGCATGGGGTAATGTCACTGATCATCACTACTTTCTCTGGTATGATCCCCGCACCCCCTAATTTCGTGCCATACCATTGCCACGCTTTAAATTTTTACTTTTTCTGATCTCCTGTCGGCTCTTTCCCATTGTGGGAAAACGAATGCTGATCCATCACGGAGGATAAGTGACTGCTCTCTCTCTCCCTCTCTCTCATTCTCTCTATCTCTATCTCTCTCTTCACAATAACTGTGATGTGTGCAAGCATTGCGGGCTCTAGTGTACGAAGAAAAGCTGTCGCTGAGGCGAGTGTGTACGTGTTGGGCGCAGGTTGAGCGATGAACCGCTGCTATTTAGTGAGATTCAGTCAGCTCCTCCCTCCCGACTTGTAGCAATTTCTCCCTTGAAGAGCACACGAGACAGCAATCAACATTTCTTTTTTGAGCTACTCAGGCTTTTTTTCAGCACTTCACTTTTCCCCCTCCGATCTGTAGTTTTCACTGCAGCAGCATGAGGGTCAAGGGAAGGACTTTGGTGGAGGTAGCTGGGGTAGGGCGGAGTCTCCCTTTCCTACCCATTCGCAATTCAAAGCGAATCAAACTGAACCGCTTGCTCTGCAGGTCACTGCTGTTTTCATGGATGTACGTGCACCCTAGCCCAAAACTGTCTCAAAACTTCTCGCAGCACGCCGGATGGGGAGGGGGGGAGGGGAGGGGAGGGGACTATGCTCACCCCCTATCCCTATCACATTGATCGGAGTGGAGTGGCTGGGCAGAGCCGTGAGTGGCGTAGAGCATATTTCTCTCTTTCTTCGTTGCTGAAGTACACGTGCAGTCGTTGCCACGCAGATATTTTTCTGAGAAGGGCTGCGGCCGGCGGCGAACCGTTGTGTGCCTTGCCCGTAGTACAAGTACATTCTTAAAGTGGTGATTGGAAATGTGGGACTTGTTGTCAAAGCCGATAACCGAAAAGCACACCAGTACGTTCGAGACAAGTCATGTCCGTGTGGGGTGCTGCGGCATGCAGGGCTGGCGGAAAACCATGGAGGATGCCCACATTGCCCAACTGAATGTAGACGGCAACAAGAAGCAGGCCTTTTTTGGAGTGTTTGACGGTCACAACGGCCACAAGATTGCGAAGTACTGTGGAGCGCACCTCTTGGAAGAGCTACTGAGCACTCCCCAATTCCAAAAAGGGGATTACAAGGAGGCCCTCGAGGAAGCATTTGGCACAATCGACAAGAAGCTTTGCTCGATTCCAGAGTACCGCAACGAAGGGGGTGCGGCGGCAGTCAGCGTGCTAGTTGCCAACGGTACCCTATTCTGTGCGTGCGCTGGCGACAGTCGGGCTGTTCTCTGTCGTGACGGCAAAGGCGTTGCTCTGAGCGTAGACCACAAGCCTACACAGCCGGCGGAGCGCATGCGAATTGAAAAAGCGGGCGGATGCGTGGAGGATGGCCGGGTTAACTCGGTGCTTGCGCTGAGCCGGGCAATAGGTGACTTTGACTTCAAGGATAACGCGGAGTTGTCTTGGAGGGAGCAAATGATCACAGCGTTTCCGGATGTGACATGCACCCCTCTAACTCCCCGGGATGAATTTATCGTCCTCGCCTGTGACGGTGTCTGGGATATGTTAGCCAACGATCAATGCTGCAGCCTCATTGCTCAGGGGCTGAAGGAGACAAATGACGATGTCGGACTTGTCTGTGAGATGATCCTCGACAAATGCTTGGCTCAATGCCCCTCCACGCTAGGGTGCGACAACACTGCCATCATCATTGTCCAGTTCAAGCCCATGTTTTTTTCCGATCAGTAGTACGTTGATATCTCTTTCTTTCGGTCCCTGGAGCCGCCGAAATGAAGTGGTGAGGTGAAAGGGAGGGGCTGCAAGGCAGCGATGGCGGTCAGATGAGCGTGTGGAAGGCGCGGTGCCCTCATCCTCCCCCAACCTTTCCCTTCAAAGCACCAACACCCCAGATGGACAACGGCATGAATCTTGGGAGGAGCTTCCAAAATCAGCTCACTTGGTGGTGGTGGTGTGATCGGCGCTGGGACTAGTACTGAGTAGCTGGGGCGACCACTCGCCAGACAAAAAGAGGTATTGTTCTCACTGCCCACGTAGGGTACCCATTGCAGGGTGACGAGCATGGTACCCACGACCCCAAAATGAGTGGATGTTAGAGCAGCAGCCTGCCTCTCGTGTGCCAATGCCGCGTAGCACTCGCCAGATGTGGAGTTTCTCGCCCGTTGGAAGCGCAGTGTGCAGCTCTCTCTCCAGAGGTGGGAGGCTGGTGCGCGTGAGAGAGGTCCTGTGAGGCTATCAACGATGTACCGCTTAGGGGCCAGCCCTTGTTTTATTTTTCTCTCTCTCTCTCAATCGCAGAAGTCCTCTTTTGTGTTCTCGCCTCTTCTGTTGTGAAGCATGCCAATGATTTGTGGAGAGATCCTTTTCATAGGGCTTTCTGCCGCCGTTCTCGATAACAGGGGGGGCCTGCATCTTGAGTACTTCCGCTTTGCGTGCTCGTATGTGTTGGGGCTCTATGCGCACTCGCTTTGCAGAGAGGAGACGATGTACTGGGCTGTGTATCACATTAGTTTTGAACCTGTGATGTGTGCACGTGTGTGGGTTTTTCCGGGACACTCGAAGAGAATTGGATGCCTGTATCACTATTTGGGATATTAGAATTTTGGGATGTATGAGGGAGGATCGTGGTGGCTTAGACAAGGCTCCATTCCGAGGACTGCGGCACGTGTGTCCACTATCAGCCACCATTGTAGTTCGCAGTTCGAGTCGTCGCAGCTCCTCTGCGCCACGGCCCTTCCCACTATTTTTCTCTCTTTCTTATTTCCCTTCAATGAGTGACAGGCATAGTTGACTAGGGTGTGTAGCGAACTGGACCCACTGAGAGGCTGCGTTTGGAATTTTCGCCTTTCCCTTTTTCTCACTGGTTCTCTTACGCCATGTCTTCTTCACATCCCCATGACGTAGCAGCCGTGTACCGGCATGACTCAGCTCACATGCATCGGTGAGAGTGGGTGCGATACCCTGACGCCATCTTCTTTATTAAGCGAGGTGTGCGCCTCGCAGCTTTCTTTGTGTTCACAAGGAAACATCATCGGTAAAGTGAGTGCCCGTCCACAACATGCAAACCGTGCATTTCTCCACGCTCGCTTTCCACGTGTGAGGGGCATGCACCCGTCCCTCCTTTCAGCTTCACATCCCTCATGCTCCCATCAGCCACCGTGTAGGACTACGATCGTGGGAGACGCAGCGCGACCGAATGTCAGATGAGCACAGTGATGAACTATTTTTGGTGGCGGACATGCTGGAGGGACTCTCTGCAACGGAACAGGGGGTTACCGTTAGCATCGCGCAAAGTATTGCGAGAAGGCTTCGAACAGTAGCGCGTGCGCTACAGGAATGGGAGCCCGCGGATTCACAAGACGCTTCGCGGCGAAAGAAGTGCGACGGGCCTCTTGCGTCTCGGCGAAAGGCGTCTCCAGCGTCACGGAATAGCACTAGTGCAGCGGGCATTTCTGGGGGGGTGACAGGAGGTGCACTAGCCTCTGCAAGCCATTCTGCGGCTACAGTGAACGGATCTGGGGCGTCGGACCCGTTTCCCCTCCTCCTCCCCGACGGAGACGGCTCCCTGCGTAAAAAGGCGGTGCTGACACCCACTCTGTCATTGGCCCTTGGCCATAGGGCTGTGACTGCCGCCGTTGCTCCCCGCTCGGGGTCGGTCCCGCGGAGTGGTGATCTCCGTGAGAGCAAGGGGGCCCCCGCTAGGTTCCGGTTGCTGCGGCCGACTACGCTACGCGATGCCGCGATATCTGGCCTGCAAAACCATACTGATAGACATCCTCCACCAAAGGAGGTGGTACATGTAATGACGGCGACACTGTACAATCTCCTGGAGTCTATTACGGTTTTACTTCGCGCCTCATCAGCAAATATTTTTGTGCGATTCGAAGAGGAAATGGTATCTATCGCTAATGTAGGGGATAAGCTTGTGTTCCCCCCACGCATCGTGCGACACCCACTGAACGAATCCGAAGACTCCAATGTACTGCTAAGCGGCATCGCGCTCAGCGACCATACCTTGGAAGAGGGCCGCACTGGCTTCAGCAGGATCATTTTCCCGGTGTATCTACCGCTCGCTGCGGGCCACCCGGATACACGCCGGGGGCCCATTGCAACGCTCCACGTCAGCAATAAAGTGGGTGGGCAAGAGGCGTTCAACGAAACAGACGAGTCATTTCTGCTGTCCGTGTCACAGATAGTCGGCGAGGTGATGGCTCGAGTTCCAGCGCTCGACTGGCTTACCAGCTTCTACGACCCGGTGGCGCAGCACATTGTTGCTCCTTTTGAATCTGCGATGGCACTACCTCCGCTGGTGGCAGCAAGCGGCCCTGAGTCAGCAAACAAAAGCGGTAAGAGTGCACTGGCCGCAACTGAGGGGCGCGAGCGCGACGCCCTTGAGAAGGTGGCTGCTGCACTGGAGAAGCGGGAGTTTTTCGTGCAGGCCATTCGCCGAAGGAGTCGCCGCTATGGCCACGACTCGGAGAGTGAGGGTGTCCTGTATGACAAGAATCACCGGATCGCCGGTCTCTCGGCTGTGCCTTGCCTTCGGGAGGTAGATGTGTACCTGAACAACTTGCGGGATTGCTGGGGAAAGAGTGTCAACAAGAACATCATGCTTCTCGAAGAAGAGCGGCAGCGCGAGAACACTTTAAAGGTTCTGCGATGTGAGCTGAATGATCTAAAGGTAAAGTATGAAGAGGCCGTCGAGCAGCTGCGCCTTCTTCGCCTCAACGGCGACGACTACCGGCGTGAGTACGTGTCGCTTGAGCGGGAGTTGCAAACATTTTTGCAGCGGCGGCACCGTCTTCCGAAGTAGCTGACCTAGCTCTCAGCCGAGCCGCTCGAATTATTTACTTGGTGCTAATGTGGCGGTTTCGTCGCGCTGTGTGAGAGGCGGCTAGGAGAGACCATATGACCACGCCACACTCACGCCCATCAAGCTTTTCCTTCTCTTTTTCGTATGTAGACGCGTGCGCGTTTGTGCTTCGGAGCACTCCTTTCAGACAATGTAGAGTAGCCTGTGGGTGTGCGCACTCCCTCGATATCGGACTTGTGTACCGTTGCCCCCGTCCGCTCGCACTTCCCACGATGTAGTGAACCTGGGGCGCGTCACTGAGGTGAATCGGAGCAGGAATCCGCAACCCCCTATGTTTCCTCTTGCGCCAGCAGCTGTGTGCTGAGCTACGTTGCTGCGGCTAGTACCCTCCGAAGATGGTCACGGGCTGTGGTGAAGTATTCTCTCCAGCGGAGGTCCTTCACTGCATCTTTTTTTGCGTTTCTTACTTCTTCTATCTTCCTCCCTTCCCCACGGGCATTCCTGTAGCACGCACTCATCTTCACATCACATGCTACTGCCCATGCAGCGTGCCACTGAGCCCGCCGCTCTCTTTGGCTAGGAGACAGCAATTATTTGGAGGGAGGTGAGCATGCAAGCAGGCGGGATCGGTAGCAAATCCGAATCCAGGAGCTTTGCCGGTCCGTCCCTTGCTGTTCCTTTGATGGATGTGTTCTCATGTCCCGGCGCTCCCGGTCAGTTTCTCTCGCCGATGATGGTATTTCCTCCCGCAGATATGTGATCTTGTCTCTTCTAGTTCTTTTCGAAGAATGCCTACGGTCACCATGCCCACTGGCATTTTTCAGTGACGACGAAAGCTTTGGCTACCCTGAGTGGCAGCTTCGCGTCCTCCTTTTCACCCCCGGTGCGTGCCTCTTGGCCTCGATGGTTGTACTGCGAGGGTGTAAGCGCCGTTGGATACGCTCTGATTTTCGGAGTCTTTGCGTAACGGGGGCTCTGCTGGATATGGTCGGAACGCTGCTCTGGCACCAGCGGCTGCGGGGGCGATTCCCTGTTGTGTGGTGTGGCTTGTGCTGCCGGTACGCGGGCCTCGGGGTGTTTCTGTGGGCGCTTGAAGCATGGTTTTTCACGTATTGCACCGTGCGTGATACGCGGGACTTGGGGAAGGTCTACTCGTCGCTTGTTGCGGGGGCCATGTGCACCGGCGCATGCAGTCAAATGCTTCGTCAACATGTGAGGATGTGGCCGGAAGTCGTGCCAAGCCACTTGATGCAGTGTGCTCTTCTGTGTGCGGCAGCGATGCTGGCGTGGCCAGAAGGCCACTGCCACAGTTGTCCCGAGAGCGCGGGAATGATTGCTGAGCACGGCCTGCGGCTCCCAGGGAAGTGTGTGCCCTCAAGTCGCAGAGTTGCACGCGCTGCTATGGGGTACCTCGGCTTTTCGTACTGGCTGTGGGCGGTGAGCGTATGTGCGTGGCTGCGGAAGTGGCGATGCTGCGCGTTCGTCGACGATGCCAGTTGCCCGGACGATGGGGCTTTTGGTAGTCTTCTTTTCTTCGCAGCATCTGCGGGGGGAGCAGTGACCGGAGCGGTGCAGAAGCACCAACAGCTTCATACAGTGTGTGCACTTGCAGATTCAGTGATTGCAATTATTCTTGCCCTGCTGGGACATTCATCTTTGTGCCGCACGGTCTGCGCCTCTCTCTTTTCCACGGTCGCTGCAGCACGGCTGGTTGCATATTTGGCATGGAGAGGGCAGGTACTGCGGGCTCAACGTGACCCAGGTGCTGCCGCTACCACGCTAGGTGTGTTTCAGGCATTGGGCTACGCTGCTGTTGTTTCTTCACTAGTGGCTGCCGAATGCTTGGGCGAGGCCCCCGGGAGCGGCGCAAAGGCGATGGCTGTCATACACAGCTTCTCCTTCACGGCAGCGTGGCTTGCGCGAGGCTATTCCCGCCTGACGCCGGGCGAACGCTGCGACGACTGGGTATGAGTGCCCATTTCTCCTACTCTGTCGGAATCGCGTTTCACCCCGATTGTGCGACGTCTATGAGGCAGATGGCATCGCAGCTGAGTAGCGTCTAGGAGTGATAAAGCAAGTGGATGTGGGTGCATACTCGTAACCCATGGGTGCAAGGGGTGCTGGAAAAATCGGAACGCAATGGGGTTATTAGCGTGACTCACACGCACACGCCGCGACACCAATCGCATTGTGGTATGCCACATGCCGGTTTCGCACTTATTCCAGCAACGGAGGATCTCGTGGGAAACTGCACGAGGCCTGGAAGCCTGTTCCCCACCGGGTAGTGGCCAGCGCCGCCTGCGGCACTTCCGTTTCTAGATCACCACCCCACCCCTGAACAACAGCTTTGGTACGCAAAGAGGCACGCTGTGGGCGCGGGGAGAACGAGAGAGAGACAAGTGCGGGGTTGTGGGGTTTCGGGGCGGGCTAAGTGATGGAACCACTGCAGCGGAAGCGGCGACAATGAGCAATGCGCTTCTCGTAAAGCCGAGTGGCGCCATGCTGGCGTCCCAAACTGGCACCTCAGAGCACTTCACGACATCGCAAGGCCAGCGTGTGCGTGAAGACGCAGGCTGCGCTGCACAGCATACGGCCCCCCTGGTGCCACCGAAGGTGGTGCGCATAGACGTAGCGGCTAGTGTGATCGGGTCGTTCGTGAGCATCCCCGAGTCGGAGCTGCGCGAGCTGCTTGCCACGTACGACGTAGACGAGCACGGTGGGCTGACGCAGCAGCAGTGGAAGAAGTTTTGCAGTGAGAACCAGAAGCGTTTCACGCAGCTCAGCGATGACCTGCTCAACTTCGAGCTCCTAGGCGAGTGCTCCTCGCTGACGAGGGGTTGGGCCCCTGCGGCGGGGGAGCTGATGGAGCGGCGGTCGTTTCTACAGGTGGGCATCGGATTCCTCGAGGGCTTTGCCGCTGGAGGGATCGCGGGCGCAGTGAGTAAAACGGTGATTGCCCCGGGGGACCGCGTGAAGATTATCTTCCAAGTCGACTCGAAGCGCACCTTCTCGCTGATGGAGGCCTTTAGGCTTTCGGTGCGAAACGTACGCGAGCACGGTATGCTCGCGCTGTGGACTGGGAATGGTGCGACGATGATGCGCGTGGTCCCATATGCGGCGATCACGTATGTTTCGTTCGACTACTACCATGGCGGGCTGAAGTGCATCATCGATACGCGGAAGGCAAACGGAAGCGGTGAGGACGACAAAAAGGCGGTCTCGCTGCGGTTTCTCGGGGGCGCAATGGCCGGGGCCACTGCGACCGCCTTCACATACCCTCTAGATATGATGCGCGCGAGGTTCGCTGCGAGCAGCTGTAACGGCCCCACGCTAACGTACAAACAGGCGTATTACACTCTGGTGACTAACCACGGCTGGAAGGCGATGTATTCGGGGCTCGGCCCCACACTAGTGGGCATCATGCCCTATGCGGGGTTCAGCTTTGCCTGCTTCGAGACGATCAAGCACTACATCGTTGTCCTTGAGGGCCTCGAATCCGACAAAGAGATTTCCACAAGTCAGCGTCTCATTGCCGGTGGGTTCTCGGGCCTCTTGGCGCAGTCCATGACGTATCCCCTCGACATCGTTCGACGGCGCATGCAGGTGACACCAGGGCGCTACCATAGCATTCTTCACGCTCTTTTCACCATTGCAAAGGAAGAGGGACTCAAACAGGGGCTGTACAAGGGCCTGACGATGAATTGGATCAAAGGGCCCATCGCTGTGGGTGTTAGTTTTACGGTCAACGACGTCTTAAAGAAGCGCATGGAGCGGTACTACCAGGGAGCGACGAAGCGAGCCAAGAGTAGCAATGTTATTACCGTTCCAGAGGCTTTTGTGTGCGGGGGGATCGCTGCTGGTTTGGCAAAGCTCTGGACCACACCGTTTGACAGACTCAAGATCATGTACCAAGTTGCAGCAGCTGCGAATGACTCACCCGGATTTGGATCGCATGGGATGACCCTCACACGGAAGATGATCGCGGAGCGCACGAATTTGTGGCAGAGTAGCGGCATTATGATGATGCGAGTCATCCCGTACGGCGCTTTCACGTACTGCTTCTTTGACATTTTACAGGTGTTCGCCGAGCGGCTGCTGTATTCGCACACGCCGACGGTTGCAACGAACTTCGTGGCGGGTGCCACTGCAGCAGCAACGTCTACTGTCATCGTGTACCCTCTTGACGTTCTCCGCACGCGTGCGGCAATGAACACCCTCCCGTCCGCACCGACGGTGTACTGGCAGTTTATTGAAATTGTTAGGAGGCGCGGAGCTCTTTCCATGTACAAGGGGTGCTCGATCGCAGTACTGGGAATAGGGCTGCTGGGGGGTATCGGGTTTGCGGCGTACGAAGAGCTGAAGGATAGGTACCATTGCGACACGTTCGGCAAGCGGCTTGCTGCAGGTATGTTCTCCGGGATGGTAGCGCAGGCGGTGGCCTATCCGATGAATGTGGTCAAGCGGCAGCGACAGGTGGAACAGTTAGTTTATTCTCGAATGGGTGAGTTCAAGTCCATTTTCTTGAGACCAGGAATCTATGCATCGATGTACCGGAAGCTGCCGTTTAGCCGTGCCATAGGAGCGATGACATTCGGGATCTCCTTCGCTGTGAACGACCTCTGCCGTGATGTAGTGGTTCAGGCCCATCGAGATATGCCGTTCTAGGGGGTAGCCGGGACTAGGAGCGTAGACTTTGGGGGTGTGGGGGGCTCTGGGACTGCGAGTAGGTTAAGAGGGGAGGGAGGTTGGTGGTGGAGGTGGGAAAGCAGTCCACTTCAGCGCGTGGTCGCCGCCATCCGCTGGGTTTGGACTAGGCGGGGAAGGGGGGAAG
>PGOM01000011.1:5293-15486 GCA_002921335.1 Paratrypanosoma confusum | reverse complement strand
CCCTCCCTCCCTCTACACCCGTTCCTCTACTCCTTCCTGAAAGAATCTCTGCGAGGGGCACTGAAAGGCTGTCGCATATGCACGACACCGCGGTGCGTGTCACACATCATCCCGGTGCAAGGCGCGAAGGACAAGAGGCGGTGGTGAACGCAACGCCTCCCCTCCCCTCAGGTCACCAACAGCTACCCCCAGGCTTCTATCTACGACAGTACCGTTTTGTACAAGGCCTCCGCTCTCTTGGGTGCAGGCCCGAGAAAAATCGTGGAGCTCCATAGACCACATCACAGAGTAGAAACCTCGCGTGCGCGGCCCAGTGCCCCACCTTTGCTCGTAGGAGCCAGCAGCGCGCCTTGCGCTGACGCTAAGGTGAACCTTCCCTGCCCTTAGCGGTGTTCACGACGGCAGCCCAGCCCTTTGGGTTGACCCGAGGAAATATGTGGCGCCGTCTTCGCCTCGTCGGGGCCGTAGCGCCGCTTCCGGCGCGGTTCATCAAGACACAGATATTCGTCGCGAATGTGGAAAAGGTGCAGCAACAGCTATCGACGGCAGAGAAGAAGAACGATCTTCTCCAACACGGGCGAATGATGTTCGAGACGGAGGTGCTCGACGATGTGGAGAGGGCGTGGACGCCGCAGCTCGCCGCTTCGGTTTGCCAGGCGGCCACGTCGCTTCGGGTGCCGACGCATCGGGGCCAGCCGCTCGCCGCTGTCATTCAGCACAGCATTACACCCGGTGCCATCGCGGTGATGGACGTGCAATCGCTGGCGAGAGTGGTTCATGCGTGCCTTGTACTGCGCCACCCGCAGCTGTTCGAGGTGCTGTTTAGCTACATCCGGCCAATCATTGTCGCTGCGCCATCCATCGACGCCGTGTCGTGCGCCGTTCTTATCAATGCCTATGGTCGCGCCCAGATCCACCACAGTGAGCTGTACGAGGTGCTGTGTGCGCGGTCGGCCGCGGTGATGCGCGATGGCATTGCGTCGATTGCCCATGTTGCCAACGTCGCGCATGCCCTTTCCCGCGTTGGCATGGCGAATAAGACGCTGTTCCTGGTCCTGCGGGATTTGGCTGTTAAGTACCATGCACAGGGAAGCCCGCTCGTGCTTGTTACTATTCTCGACGCGTTTGCCGAGGTCGGCTTTGTCGACGAGGAGCTGTTCCATCTTTTCGAAGGGATAATGCAACAGCGCCTGGAAGAGCTGCCAGCACCGCTGATGGCGTCCCTGCTCTCGTGCCTCGTGAAGGCGAAGCGAGCGTCATCGCCTCTCTTTCCTGCATGTGCAGAGCGGGCTGCGCGGATCGGTGACAGCTTTGACGCAATGTCTATCGCAAAAACATGCGATGCATTGTTCCAAGCTGACTGTGCGTCCGAGGAGGTCCTCGGCGCTCTCGCAGAGCGTGCATGCCGCGTGGCGTCGGACTTTCGTGCCGACGAGATCGCTCTAACCTTACGTGCGCTCAGCGCGTTTGACTTGTTCGACGCAGAGCTGTTTCCCCTACTAGCTTCACGTATTGTGTCGATCATCAAGCAAAATGGATTCGTGGATCCAAAAGACGCTGTCAGCACCCTGGCTAGCTTCGCTGCGGTACAGGAACGGAGTGACGAGCTGATACACGTTTGCAGCCAGCTCCTTGTGGCCAGTGTGGACGGTACCGATGCCACGTCGATGACCAATGCCCTCTACGCGTTTGGGGCGCTGAACGTGCGGAGTGAAACCCAGAGGGAGCTCCTGGAAAGGGTAAAGACCAACAAGAATTCCATTCTCACCACGGAGGAAGCCGCTGCGCAGAAGCTAATGGCGGAGAGGCTTGCTGTGGTAAAGAAAACATACGGACTGTAGAGGCTAGGGTGCACGCTGACCACCGTGCTGGATAGCCTGCTCACCGCTGCGAGTGCGTGGGCAGTGAGGGTGGAAAGGGGTGTGGTGTGGGTGAATTGGGAGTGGTGATTGCCGTGACGGTCTCGTCAGAGAAGGTGCCGCTAACTCCGGCAGCTCGTGCCGGAGTGCACCGCGTCCGTTGGGGGGTTGGGAGGGGGGAGGGGGCGAGTGCGGGTGAGGGACTTGGAGCAGTGCGCCACGGCAGCCTCACCCTGAGGATCGCCTGGTCGGTACCCTCTCTTTTTCCCTTGCCACCCGTGGCAACAAGATTGGCCTAGCATGCGCGCGAAGGGGAAAGATGTGTGGTGGCCGGATGCAGAGCCGGTGACTGTGGTGCTGCTGGCTCACATCAGAGTCGCTTGGTGCCCGCGTCGCTCACGGCGCCGTGAACGGCCTTCGTGGCGGAACCAACGAGCTCAGGCACTGAACGCCCCTGGGTGCCCACCACTCCTTGGGCGGCACGCTGAACTGCACGACTGGGATGGCTGATATCCTGCCGCTCACTGAAAGGGTTATTATTTTCGTCTGTATATATGTATATATATACATGTTTTTACATGCGTGTGTGAGTGTGTGTGTGTGTGCTTGGGTTGGGGTGGTGGTGACGTGTGAAGATTTGCTGGGTCCCCTCTGTCGGCAGACTCGCACCGGAAGGTGGTAACCCCCGCAACTCGGTCCCCCGCCACGATGTATCGCGAGAGCATGCTGGGGGTCGCGCTAGCCGCGGCCATCGCGGAGATCGACCGGTCATGCAGTCTCACCGAAGGCCAGAAGCAGTATCTTTGGAAGGTGTTTGACAAGAGTGTGGACGAGTGTCTCCAGGAGGCGCCAGTCATGTCCACAGTGAAAATCATCGCACCCCCGCCGGTCTTCACGAGTGAGCCGCTCTACAAGAATATCACGGCGCATGCGGATGCGGCGCTTGGGCTTAGTGGGGCGCGTGGTGACGTGACGGCCGGGGGCCGAGGCACCCCCTGTGGCGGGCCGGCCCATCCCGAGACCGTGGACTTGCTCACCGCACCCCTGGGACTCACAGAAGACGACATGAACTCCGCAGAGGTGTTAGTTTTACCTCCAACGCCGAGTGCCGCGGAAGCGGTGCTCGCAGACGAGTCGCTGATGTTTCCCATATGGCGTGTGGTCGACGGGGTGTGGACGATTCTGCTGAAGGATCCAACCTTGAAGATACAGGACCGCACCGGCCGAAGAAGAACCATTCGCCTGGACTATATGAAGCTCTACCTCAAGCGGGTGGAGGGGGAGAAGTCCACAAGGTCTCGGAAGCGGGGCCGCGGCGATGAACCCTTGAAGTAGTACGGGTGGCTGTCTTCCCAACCTCGCTGCCCATCCCCCGCCCCGCCCCGTGCTTTCCGCTGCTTTGTCGTGGTGTGCCAGGAATGGGCCGGGCATTCCGGTGCTGCCGCGTAACGCTGGCCGTTCCCACGGTGTTCGTGTTGTGCCTGCTCTGTGCCATGACTGGCCACTGTGCGTCTCCTGCTCCCAGTTTGCCTCAAGTGACGTTCGTGGTCTGCCGCGGGGACGCGGCAGCCTTTCAGGGAGGACTGGGCTGCGCACACCAGTGGAAGGTTTACGGTGACCCTAACGTATTGTCACGTATAGTGCTTGGGTGCCATGAGGCGACACATCTCCGGTGGGGATCTCGCGGATGCGGAGGTGATGGCCCTGCTTCCCCGACGGCACTCGTCCTCGGGTCTGTTCCATGTTTCTGCACACCGCAAGGCGAGGTCAGGGGGGATCGCCGGCAGCGCATTTAACCTGTCGTCGGCGACGCTAGGGGCAGGAACGCTGGCGCTGCCCTATGCGTTCGCCCAGTGTGGGTGGCTGCTCAGCATAGGGATCCTCGCAGCGGTGTGCGCCTGCACCGTGTACAGCGTGCACCTCCTCGTATGCGCGTGCGAAATCACCGGCCTCATGACGCTGCAGCAGCTGGCAAACTTGTTTTTTGGCCGGTGGATCGAAAAGTTGGCGTCGTTCCTTATTGTTCTCTTCTGCTGGGGATGCGCGGTCATCTACGTCGTCGCCACCGGCGACATCCTCGACACCGTCCGCCAAGGGCTGGGCTACGACGGCTTCATTGGCCGCAAAACGCTGATCACGGTGTTCTGGCTCGTGTTCATGCTGCCGCTTTCCATCCCGGAGGAAATTAGCTCGCTGCGACACGCCTCGCTGGTGGGGGTCGTGTCGACGGCCGTGCTCGTGCTCGCCATCTCGGTGCATGCGGTCGAAGGCGGCGCCTCGATCCGCGCGCTTCCCCTCGCCAATGTTCAGTACAACACATTGTTTTCTGTGAGCACGTTCATCTTCTCCTTTTGTTGCCAGCCGGTCGTATTCCAGGTATACGCGGAGTTGCACCAGCGGTCTACACGCCGTATGAACACGTCGTCGTGCCTCGCCATGGTCGGCTGCACTCTGATGTACATCATCGTTGGTCTCTTCGGTGCGGCGGATTTCCAAGCCACCACCGCCGACAACATCCTGAAAAACTATGAAAATCCGGCAAAAGAGCCGTACCTCCTGCTCGCTTTCGTTTGCTTCGGCATGACCGTAACCCTCGCCTTTCCCATTAACCTGTTTCCTACGAGGGATGCGGTGCTGCAGGAAATGGGGTACACCGATGGAGTCACCTCGACCCCACGCCGTGTCCGAATCATTGTAACCACGCTGATCTGCTTCAGCGCGCTGCTTACGGGGCTGTTCGTCCCCAGCATTAGCGTTCTGCTGGCCCTGTTCGGGGGGATCTGCGGCGGCTCCGTGGGCTTTCTCTTCCCCGCACTCTTTGTGCTGCGCACTGAGCAGTGGACGCCGGAGCTCGTGGGGTGGCCACACGTCATCGCCACGTGGTCGCTCCTCGTGTTGGGGTGTGCCGCATGCATCCTGGGTACGTACACATCCGTCGTGAGCACCTTCTTGTAGACCCACGCGGCAGGGTGCGGTGGACGTGTCGCGGCAACCCAACACGAACCCACCCACCCAAACACACACACACACACTCAATTCTCCTCGCATTTTTTAATGAATCACTTGACCATTCACCCATCCGCAGCACGCGCCTCTCGCAAGTTCTCGACCTTTCCTATCTACCCCCTCCTCTAATACCCCTTTTTTCTTCTCCGTCTGTAGCCCCACGCGTGGCTGGCGCCTACCAGGAGGGGCGCCTGCAGTGGCGTGTGTGCCTTGTGCGTGCCGCCGCTGACCGCCGGGGTACCCCTGACCTATTAGCTAATTGGTTATGGCAGGCGTGCTTCATCTCATTGATTTCACCCGCCATCTCTGGTCACCTTCCCTATCCCAAATCCAATCATTGCTTCGCTCGCTGAATGCTGTGGAAGGAGCGAGAAGGGGGCGAGCCAGCCGCATGTGCATGCTCATCCGTAAGGAATGCCTCACTGTCCGCTGCGACGCCGAACGAGGACGGTGCACAACGCTGTACGCGGCTACCAGGGGCAGTGGTATGAGCCCTAATCCCCAACTCGCTTCCCCCTTCTTCGTGCCGCGGGCCCATACGTGCCCCCGTTGTAGTGATCTCACTGCAGTATAGAGCGTGTGACGTTACTCGAAGGGAGCGATGTACAGTGACGGGGACCGCAAGACAGTCTCGGAGCTGCAGAGGGAGGCCGAGGCGACTCGCTCCAAGATTGTGCAGGAAGCGTGTGCGCTAGAGCGAATCCACAAAAATACGGCAAAGGTCCACAGCTCAATTGATCAGCTGTTCAGACTATTCGCACGGGAGGCGACCACCGATGAGGAGCGCAATGCTCTCATCACTATCCTCAAAAGCAAACCGGAGGTCGTCCACTTGGATGGCGTTCCTCTTCTCCCGGTGGCGGTGGCAATGGCAAATGGAAAGCTGATGCCGACGCGATCGATCGTGGCGGTGGCCAACCGCACCGTGACGGATTTCACCGTCATTTTTCTAGCTCATGTACTCCGCTTTTCCCCACACACGCTCCATGTCAGATCACTAGATATTAGTGAAACCGCAGTGAGCCGAAAGGGCATCGTGTTTTTGCTTGAAGCGATTGCTGACCGCAACCGCGAGTTCTCATTGACCGCCGTGCGGCTCAAGGGAGCAGTATTGCAACCCCCGGGGTATCCGGAGGACTTGATCACCACGGAAGAGTACAAGGATCGGTTTGCCGCGGCAGTGAAGCGGTTGCGACAGATGAAGGATGTCGAGATGTTTTTGGACAGCTTCGAGCCGTGAGACCGGGGAGTCCTGCGCCCATGGGCGTTGCAGCGGGCTTGGTCTACTCTAGCTGCGCCGTGCAGTGAAAGTGAAGCGGGTGCGTACACTTGCGGAGGGAGAGGCTGGGGGAGAGGGGAATGACGTCTCCATGCTGCGCCAGCCGACGGCACCGCTCGCCCAGGCCGCACCCCCATCCTTTTTCTTCCCCGTTTCCAGTGTAGGAACATGCTGCGAGTGTTTCATCTTCCCAGCGTGCGCTTTCGGCGCTGGACAGCGAGAGTGCCACGCACCGGTGCTATTGGCTGAGCCCTGGGGAGACTTCTGGAATCCGATTTTCTCTGGCACGCCCCTTCTTCCTTTTGCAAGTCTTGTCCCACACCACCTATCCATTGAGGCATCACGCGGCGCTCTTCCGCAGTACCGCCCGGCAGAGCCTCACCCGCTACCCCCCGCTAGAAGCTTGTGATTTCCGTAGCTTTCGCTCTCAGCCGGTCTATGCGACTCGAACGCGACATGATGGCGTCCGCGGCTCTCAACAACAAGCTCGACTTGCTCATTAAGAGCAATACTTGTTCGCGCTATCTGGTTGACGTTCTTACGCTTCTCGTTGCCCATGCCAATGAGACGGACCTATTCAAGCTCGAGCTGCGTCATGCTACGCCGCTCCCCGCTATGCAGGGGGCAAGTGCTACCGCACCGCAAGAGCCATCCGACACCCTGGCAGTCGCCGTAAAAACCTATGTTGATGATGAGCTGGCAACTGGGTGCAGCCGGTTTGCAGCCACCATCGCCGACCAGACTGAGGGGGCCGTAGAGGCGGCGAAAAAGGAGCTGCATCGCGCCGCTGAGCAATCAAGCGCTGGGTTTATGGTGATTGCAGAGGATACGCTGCATACATACGCGACGGACCTGAAGAAAATGAACGATATTGCGGCAGCTACGACTGCCAAGCGACTCAGGGAGTCCAGGCAGGAGCTGGAGAAGGACCTGCGCCACTACCGTGACAGCATGGTGGAGCAAACGGAGCAAGAGGCGAAGGAACGGCTAGACTCTCTACGCTATCAGTGGGAGGAGGACCTCAACCGTGCGATTGAGAAGGGAAAGGCGGAGCTGCACGCGATGGAGAGTGAGGCTGTGCTTGCGGTACACCAGCTCACCAGCCGCTATTCCAAGTTTGTTGGTGACAGCATGAAACTGCATACTGTAGAGCCTCTCCTAGACGTTCACGCGATCATGGTGCAGACCACACTTTGTGAGGTGCGCTTGGATGCCCTGGAGGCGATGGTGTCTCCCGCACTACGAGGGGATGTTGAGAGCCACGGGGAGCGATTGAAGCACGTCGAGCGCTCTATCCTCTGCGGGTCATGGAGAGGGCACACGGGTACTGAAGACGTGCGGACGAGCTGCGAAACATCCGAATGGCTTCACACCAACCCCCCGCAGGGGTTGCAGTCCACTTCTGCAGCCCCAATGCGTGGCTCAGATATTTCCACCGCAGTCGTGGGGGGGTCTGCAGGTACGGACGCCACTGCGTCCAACTTTCATAGTCAACGTGGTAGCGGCGCCGGTTTCTCAGCCACTCAGCAGTCAGCGGATGCGCATCGAGTTGCGTCCTTGCCATCCATGCCATCCGTTTCTGCCGTGGTGTTGGAACACTGGGGCGCCGCTGCTGTGGAGCAGCCAGCGACCACCGTGCCGCTGGGCATAGAACTGCGCGACGACGACGGATCGCATGGAGGGGTGCTCATAGCGGGGGTGACCCCCGGATCGCAGGCGGCTCAGCACGGGCTGCAGCCCGGCGACGTGGTTCTGCGAGTTGGATCCTCTGGCACACTAACTCGCGCTGAGTTCGCTCAGGCGCTGCGCCACAACGTGGTTAATGGCACTCTCACCATGACGTGCTACATCACGTCGGCCGCCGCGGTGCGCACGCTCGACTTCCAGAGATGAGCCACGCACCCCTTCGGAACTCGACCTCGTGTCTATCCGAGTCGAGAGGCAAGGCGCTTCACGCGTTGGCACATTGCCGTGGACATGACCCACCTTGGCCCCCCCCCCCTCTCCCGGCCCTTGGTGTGCGACGCGCTTCACCAGGATTAGATAATGCGGAGTTTGCAGCGCCTCAAGCCTCCGTATGCACCGGTGCATGCGCGCGGTGACTTCCGCTCCCACACCGAGTGCTGCGGTGACCAACGCTGACTCCGCGTGCTTCAACGTGTACCAACGAGTGTAAATGAATTGTTAGGGTTCCGGGCACATGCCGCCAACACATTTTTTCCCACCGATCACCACCCTCTCTTGCCACACTCCGCTGTCCAACACAACACAATCGCTCACTTCTGCCATGACTTGTCCATTTTGTACAGTTCGCATGCATGCTTCTTTGGATGGGCCGCAGTACGCTGCGCATCTCGCCCTCTCCTCCACTCCCTCCCCCTCCTCTCAACCCTCTTCTCACCTGCAGAGGTGTCGCCACGTCACAGTGATCGTGTTCGGTACCCTGTGCTCCTTACGACCACGCTTAGATGCTTGTTGTGCACCTCTCTGAGGATTCCACTCTCCGAGACTGCGGTCCATTTGCCCGCGCAGATAGTCACAGTAACGTGAAGCAATCGATTTAGCTCCGCGCGGCAGCGCTCTCTTCGTTTTTTTTTTCTGCTCTCCCTGCCTTCAGAGGCCATGGTCGGTACGTCTGCGGCCCGACCAGCATGGAGGTGGCCGTCTTCGAAAGGCAGCGACATCATGCCTTGGTTCGTGGAGAGGCTTGATGAGGTCCTGACAAAAGCTGTTCAGCCAAGCCTCTTGGTGGAGGGTCACCTTTGGTGCGCTAACACCATTCGGCGCTGTGTGACGGAAGCAAATGACGCTGGGCGGCGGCAGGTGAGGCAAAATCGGCGACTGCTCCATACACTTCACTACCTTTACGAGGTGGCACCTGACTCACCGTGTGGTGCACGGCTACGCGAAAATGTGCTGCTCTCGCTCCTAGTGCTCCTGGGCGACGATCCTGCGAGCGACGAGCGAATTGCCATGGACGCGACCTTAGCTAGGGAGCTTGTTGAGGCACTTCAAGAAGGGGCGGCGCGCTGTGTGGCGCTGGCTGCGTCGCTCCTCTGCCGCCGTCTCTCTGAACTGCCACACGTTGCTCAGATCGTGGTGCTCGACGGACGTATTTTGGACGCACTCTTAAGCAAAATGGAGAGCGCCAGTCGAAGGGAGATTGGTGGACCTCCTGGTAGGGCGGTGGAGGCGCGCATTACGGGGAACCTCTTGCACACCCTTGTGAACGTCTCGGGGCACCCACGGCTGCACTTTTGCCTTTCACGCTCGCGGCGCCTGCTACATTATTGTGTGGAAACTCCGCTGAGCGTGTTTCGCGCTCCAGGGACAATGGAGGTGGCACGGTCCATTTCTGCCTTGTTCAACTCATCGACACTCACTGAGCTCCACACCACTGCCACGGAGACGGCCGCGCAGGCAGCTCGGCCGCGCTCAGGGGAGCGCCCCGTGGTATCTGCTGAGCTGCGCCGCTCCGTACGGCGTAGTCCCAGCGAGCCTCTACTACAGTCTTCAGCGGCGCTGAGAGCAGTAGATGCCTCTAAGATGTTGCCGTGTATCATGATCCTCTCCAATCTTCTCTCATTCCCGGAGAATAGAGCTGAAATTCGACGCCTCGCGCCGGACCTACTTCTCGCTCTGGGACTTTGCGAAGCTCAGGAAGTGTCCCAGAAGCTCCACGATGCTGCGGTGATGGCCATTGGATTTATCCACGAGGACTACGATCGCCTGGAGAGCGACTTAGTGACGCACTTGCGTCCCGTGGATATGTTTGTGGAATGACCCACCGTTCGACATGAAGCGAACAGATGGGGTTGAGCTGGAGGAGGAAGTAGAAGGAATTATTCCCTCGAAATCCGCTCCCGGGGTAGTGCGCCCCACTCCTTGTACCGTCTACCTCCTTCCCCCTTTCCTCTTTGCTCTAACGTCTCAGTCGCTTCCTTGGGCCAGTCTTCCAGGGGATTGGATGCGGCCATGGCTCTGTGGCCCACGCTGAATCCGCATTAGCGTCCTGGGCCGCTCGAAAATCACGCAACGAGTGCCAGCCC
>PGOM01000010.1:90668-101276 GCA_002921335.1 Paratrypanosoma confusum | reverse complement strand
TCATTATTGCTGACGATGCGTTGACTTAGGTGTGTGTGTTGTGCTGGATTTGGGGTTGCTGTGGGTTTATCGGTGGGTTATGGGTATTTTGATTCGTGGGTCAGACCTTTGCCGTGGCGCGATCCTATTTGGCCAAGGGTGTGTGACCGTGGGACGGGTCAAGGGTAACGTGTGTCGTGTAATTGTGTGTCTTTATGGTGTGTGTGTGTGTGTGGACAGGGACAATGGAGCCTTATGATTATAGGTAGTTTGGTTTTCGACGGTGCAATGCTTCGGGCAAATGCTGCCTTGTCTGTACTGGCGGATCTAGAAATGGTGATGAGACGAAGGTGCGAGGAGATGAAAAGTGAAGTGGCTGAGGTGCTGGTGTCTGGCGTTACTGGCGCACTTGATAGCCAATGGCAAATGCTTAACGAAAATATTTCAGCAATGCAGGATGAATGGAAAGAAAAAATGAATACTGTAGTTGAGTTTTTGCGAATGCAAGATGAGGAGATGAATAATATGCGCGACGCTGCTCTACGGGTGTCTGTGCAGATCGATGAGTTGCAATCGTGCCGGATGGCAGAGAAGCTTTTGAGAAAGGTTTGGTGGAGGTGGATATCTTGGGCCCATGGGAAGCTTCAGCAGCGTAAAGCTGCTGATGTATTGCATGGCTCACTTATTTTTGTGCGGCGTGCGGAGTATTTTTGGCGCTGGATTGCTTTTGTCTTGCTTGCTAGGTCAAGATGCGATGCACGTGCGAAGACGCCTGCGAAATTTGAATTGATTACGTCTTTGGGCGTACAGAATCGTAAGGTTGATGTAGCGCATTTGATGGTTCAGAGCGTAAACGTGGCCAGAGCCAGTTTCGGAGATGAAACTTTAGAAGTGGCTGAAAATTCCGTCTGTAGCATTGCTGGTGTTGAAGAAGTGGTAGGCGGTGCGTCTGCAGCTGATGTGTTGTCGAGGTCGCTACCGATCGACGTAGATGTTGCTGCGGCCGAGTTGAAAGTGGTGCAGGTAGCTGAACCAGATGCATCAGGTCCTAATGTCGTTTTGGGTGGTGGCGCTTGTGATGGAAATGCGGCTGGTATTCCCTGTGGAGTTTGCAATGAAAATATGTGCGTTATTATGAGCACGATGTATGAGAGAGAGTTGTTTTTTTGTAGGTGCAGAGGGGGTGCACAACGCACCAGAAGGAGTAATTTTGATGGCCGAATTTCCATCGCGGATTCTTTCTCGGCTGGGTTCGGTGGTATTTGCCGCTGTTATTCCTCCCAACCAGATGGCCGGCCGAACAACTTGCGTGTTACTGAAAATATCGAGGGCCTTCATAGGTTAGCTTCGCATCAGGCGTTTGTAGTGCGTGTTGAGCCTGGTATTGCTCGAAAGAAAACAATATCAAGTAAGAAGCCAGGACCAAGGTTGGTTGGACTCAGCCGCATCATTGAAAAGTCCGCTTCAAACGGAGGCAATGTCGCTGCAAAAGAGCTTCCTCGCTGGCGAAAGTGGTGAGAAACACAGTTTTTGCTGATGAATTGCCATGGAGGGAAATTTGACTGAAGTTAGGAATTTTTTCTTCTGATAAGCATGCGTGTTTTGCGGGAGCAATTTGTACCTGGTGACCAGATGTGCCCCTTTTTTGTGGCTAAAGCCAAAATAGGGAAAGTGAAGAATCTTTAGCGCTAACGGCAAGGGTTTTTTTTTTTGTAATTGAAAAAATTTTTGCTTTGCTTCATTATTATTATTTTTTTTCATTAATTTCCTTTTTTTTTCGAAAGGAAGAATGCGGTTTTTTTTCGCTGGGGTGAGCGTGCTACTCTTCTGGATTAGTACAGTGACACCCTTCGGGAACATTGGACTGGAAATACCTTCAGTGATGGATTCTACTTACGAAAACTGGAGGACGTCGGTGACCTCCTTCGCATCAACGGCTTTGATCGTGGAGGCCTCTCTCGTAGCGGTAATATTACACGTTCTTTTTTTTTTTTTGAAGGGGAGATTGTTTTTCTAAAAAATGATTTATGGGTGATGGTTGGTGTGATTTTACAAGAGGAGAATGTAATACATAGGAAGTACACACTCACTTCTGCGCTTGGTCCAAGCATTACTTAGCAGGTGTTTTTTTTTTGAATGCTCCATCTGCTATGATTATGGGTGATGAAGAGAATACTGAACGGATCAGCTGCGACCACGGTGCTCGACGCACTCCGTCTGCGGAAACAAGCTGCGGCACTAGGTCTAGAGTTTGAAGACCTGCATCTTCGCGCACCAACTGGGGATTTCAAAGGGCCGAGTGCGAGGTATGGCACTCCAGTGAGGGAACGACCGGGTACTTCTTGTTCCCGACTACTTGACACATCGGCCTCAACCGAGCTCGAGGTGCTGGACTACTTGTCGGCAGCTGTGACCAGCGCCGCCTCTACCGCATCGAAAGGTGATGGGATTGGAACACTTCTGGAGGGACGAAGACTTGTGGGGCTGGACTTTTCCAACCAGCACCTATCTGCGACGTTCAACCGGAGTGACCTGGCTCGGGTGTGCTTTGCCCATGCTGTGTTGGTGAGCTGCACTTTTAATTTGGCGCGACTTCCCCTGGTGGATATGAGTGGAGCAGTGTTTCATTCGTGCACGTTTCTGGCGTGTGAAGCACCGAATGCTAATGCCAGGCAGGCGCGGTTCTCTAATTGCGTATTTACTCGCGCAGAGCTTGGTGGGTGGCACGTGGAGGGTAGCACTTTTGCCAGCTGCTCGTTTTCTTTGTGTGATTTGAGCGGATGGAGTTACGATGCGCAGACGACGATAGTGAACCCACAAGGCTGGGATAGCTGCCGGCGCCTCGGGTGGCTATGCAATGGAGCGATTCAACGGGATTGTAAAGTCGTTGGAAACCGCGGTTCTCGCGGTGGACACCTTTTGCAGGCTATTCCGTCTCTGGGACCTCGGAGGGGGTAATTGCGTGTTTCCTCTACTTCCTACGTGCAAAGTCGTGTAAACCCTCTAAAATTTCTCCGTGGTGGCGTAATCTCAAAACCCCAAGCACCGTTTCTTGGCTGCGAGTCATTGGGCAAGGATGGAGATTTCTCCGTAGAAGAGAGCGGGCTCTCTGCTTGTGCATGGAGATGGGGTAGGTGGTCTAAGCGTGTGCTACGATGTAACTGTAAGACTTTGTAATGCGAACCTCTCACCCCATAATTTCTTTTGTAATTTTCTTTGTTTATTTTGAAGCAAAGTGCCGTGTGGTAGTAGTCGTAGGAAGCTGGCTCACATCGCCGTCGCTGGATGAGGTTTTACCAAAGAGTACAGCTGACTACTGTTGTGCAGCAAATAGTGCTGTTGTGTATTTATTGCTCGTCTTTACTTTTGGGTCCGCCGAGCTGCAGTCGACTGCTCTTCGCCACGGAAGGGAGCGTCCGGGGACCTCTGCTACATCTCAATGAATAGCAGCTCGGTATCGGGGTGTGTGGCCGCGCCGGCGTCAGTTGTAGACGGTTTTGCTCAAACACTGTCGGAAGTCTACACCTCGTCGGAAAATGAGCGGCGCCGGGCAGCAGTTCTACATCTCGGCGAGATGGAGAATCGACTAGCGGCCGGTGAAATTCTAGAGGTGGGTGTGGGGCTACTGCAAACTACCTCTCATGGCGTAGCAGTTCAAGCGTATGGCACTGTCATGCTTTACAACGCACTTCGCGCAGGGCGTTTAGCGGCTCATAGCATTCCGTACGCCCAACTACTCTCTTGGTTCTGCGATGATGCGACTCTTCAGCCGTTGATACTCTGTGGGCTGCAAAAGCTGCTTGTGCTGTGCCTGCTTTGTGAGTGGCCCGAGAGGTTTCCAGATCTGCTCAACATTATTTGTTCGGAAAACATTGCGCATTTTCCCAGGAAGGTGGAGCTCCTTCGGGCCTTTGTCGACGGATGCGTCAACATTCCCATCGGACTACTCCCCTCAAATCGCATCGGGCTGGTGAAACGAAAAATCGTGGAGGACGGCCGGCCGATTCTGCAGCGGGTTAACCAGGCACTCTTTGAGATTTACACCGCTGCCGGGGGGGAGGGCAGCACGCAGTGTGTTCATGGTACGGAGGTCTCGGTCGCATCACTGTTAAGCACCGTGGAACTCCTTGGTCCGCTTCTCTCGATGCAGCAGTGGTGGGAGCTGAACTTGGATGCCACTTTGTCAACCCTTGTTCGCTGGCCCCCTTCACGCAAGGATGCCATTTCAGCAGCTGTGGCCCTGCTGCAGAGCGACAGCGTAAACGAGGGGCTCGACGATCAGCGTCTGGGTAGGCTTTTGAGTGTTGCTATTCGTGACAATCACCTTGCGGTTGCAAGGAAAGAGCTGGATATCGTGGAGAACACCCTACAGCTGCTTATGGGATTACCTGAAAAATTGCTTGTGAGCGCTTCTGCAGCCGTGAGCCAGGCGATTGTGGAGGTACTCTCCATCCCAAGCGTTCTCTTTGCTGTTGACGCATGCGAAGTACTTAAGCGACTTCGTGATCAGTGGGTTTCCTTCATCAACCCTCTGGATCTGCTAGAGCGGCTGCTCCCGCTGGCTTCCAAGGAGGCGATGAATATGTGCAAGCTCAATTGCAGCCACTCTGGTGCAGCCAACCTGGCACTTGAGCAATATGGCTCCCAGGCTGCTTTCGAGACCGGTTTTGCGGAGTTTCGTGGACTTGCCTCGGGTCTTATCGAGCGCGTGGCAACTCATTTTCCTGTCGTTAGCACCCAGTACGTGCTACGGCTAATTAAAGACCTTCCGCCCCCAGTGGGATCGACCCAAGAGCCACGCACTCCTTACGGCTGTGTTACGCAGCAAGGGCCTACATTCGCTGCGTGGGAAGTCACACATTTCATGGTCTCTCATTTATCGGGAGCATTCAAGCTGACCAATGACTGCGTGCTGGAGGCATTCAGAGCCTTGGCGAGCATCCCTCTCACGGACAAGGTCATTACCCCAGTGTACCTCAACCTGCTATCTGCGTTCTGGGGCAGTGGGGAGCCACAGATTCAGGAGGAGCTGTGGGTGTCAAGCTTTAGCTTTATCAACACTGTCATTGACACCAAGGAGCGCATCGATCTCAATGACCTCGATGCAATCTCAGCGCGCAAGCGTGGGTGCACATTGCTGATCAACGCATGCACGAATCACTCGATGACTCTTGCCAGGTTTACCCCACGTATTTTTGGAATGATCGAACCGCTCTTAGTCAGCGGTGCCGTGCTTCCAACGGAAAAAGCGCTGCTGTACGAGGCGGCGGCAGCGCTGACCAACGCCCTGCCCGACGCTGAAAGCGAGTCGTATCTCCGAACCATTCTTGGCCCCATGGAGCGAATAATCTGCGACGTCGTCGGCCGTGTGGATCAGGCTGGGTTCAACAGTATCATATTTCCTAGCGAGGGCATGCGGTTCGATGGTCGATCGGAGTTGCGCGATTGCTTGAACGTTGTCGCGGCCATTTTTCGTCGTTGCCGACAAACACAATACATCGTCGAAAGGTCTGCCGCGATTCTTCCTCTTCTCACTCGACTGGTTGACTTGATTCATGGAATCAAACCGGAAGACATTCCAGAGAGGTACATTACAGCACTTGATCTGGACCCCGCGGTGCGCCGGCAGCTGCTTCAAAGAAAGGCTCATCCCGGGAATGGCCCCCCCGTGGAAATGGCTGCTAAAGCTCGGAACGCGCTAAACGCTATTCGCCTTGCAGTGTATCAATCCATTGGATTGCTTGCAAAGTTTGTTCCAGCGGAATCGATTACGGAGGTGCTTCAGCAGCTGCTAAGCGGAGCTGCGAGACTTCCAATTCACTCCATGAGGCATTTGACTGAGCAGTGTCTCTTTCACCTCGGGAGGGCATATCCCGTTCACATGCCACGTATTCTCCCAGTCTTGGTGGAGTTCTTTAGCCTCCAGTCGCAGCAGCCCAGGTCGCTACAAGACGAGGTCGCAGACTCGCGGCAGCTGTTTTTCTTCGCAAGGGAAGTATTTGCCTTCCTCCGGGGAAACATTTTAGACTCTGAGGCGGTAATGCGCTCAAGCCCCATGCTTCTCACCCTCACACTGAGGATTGCGTTAGAGGTGCTTAGGTGCGGCGAGGCATGCCGAGACAGTGCGCAGCTGATCCTGGCCCACCTCAAGGATATTCCGTCGGACGACGCAATGCGGCTTTTTGGCGAAGTGGCAGTAATTGTTTCGTCGCCTGAGTCACGGTTAGCTTACAGGGATCGATTATCGGTCTGTGGCTTCCTCTCAGATGTTTACTTAGGTAAGTATCCAGCATACGTTCCTGCGTTACATATGAGCGGTATGCCTCAGGAGAAAGTGGACGAGTTGAATGCCCATCTAACCATAGCTCCGCGACCGAATGTGAAGCGTCGCCGGTTTTCCGAATTCCTCCTTCAGAATATTGAGGGTGCTGCTGGCTCGGCACAACGTGGCCCATGATTCTAGACCTAGCCACTAGGAGCACCACCTTGACCTACCTGCCCGTTGCGTGCCTCGGGAGAGGGCGTGGGGGTGGGGCGTCGATGGGAAAGTCGACAGAGGGCAGCTCGTGATGCAGCTATGCAACCTATTTGGCTGGGCGGGGAGGGGGAGAGGAGGAACGAGTGGGAAGGGGCCCTCATCATTGATTTTTTTCCGAGAGGTGGCTGGAGAGGCTGCCAGCGGTTGGCGCTGTGGGCCATGCGCTACCGTTCCGCGCTTCGTGTACGCGGCTAAATTCACGGGGCTGGGGACCATGTGGGGTTGAGTCGGTAATGGTGACCGAATTAGGAGTGGGGATGAGGGGTATGAGTACCACCACACCTATCGAAAAGGATGCAGTGTGTCGATGGAGGTGATCAGTGGGTATTAGGTAAGTAGCACGTGGGACCATCTCTGGGAGCCTCGTGACGTGCACAAGCCTCTGGGGGGACCCATCTATCTTCGTTTTTACTATTCTCGTTGCTCGCCTCGTGTACGCCTCCCAGTTCTACAAGGCGTTTTCCATCCGTATAGTAATGAGCGTGGGCGGTGGGGGTGGGGTAGGAGGGAGGAGAGCCTTAGTATGATGTGTGCGATGCAGTGGCGATGGGGCACGGTGACTTTGTGGATCCGATCGACGTCCATCGTCGTATTATCCGGTTTTACGAGTACTATGCGCCGGAGAAAGTATCCTCGGTAGATATCGCCCTCGAGGCCTACAGAGGCCGTGAGGAGGCCATGATGCAGGCGCTCGAGCGGAAATACGGCCCAGAGGAGAACATCGCTTTCAGCTCGGAACACCGGCGGCTGGGTGGGGAGCGGCCACACGAGGAAGAGCGCCTCGCGGGGGCCAACGCCGACTGGTCTTTCACTGAAAGTGGCAGCTATGACCGCTTTGGGATACACGCCAGTGGCGTGAGAGATACCACGGACAATTTAGAGATGGAGGAGGACAGCGGATCCGCAGATCGCTCCTTAGTCGCTAACCACAGCACCGGGGTAGGCGTTAGCGAGGCTCTTCCGTCTACCGTTCATTTTGATTCAATCCGAAACCGGCTCGAACGGATTTATGCGTACTACTGTCCCGAGCGTTTGGCTAGCGTCGACATCACTCTTGCGGCGTACGAGGGCCGCGAGAATGTTTTATTCCGGGTGCTGGAAAAAAAGTACGGCCCAGAACCGAAGGCCTTCCTCGCCATCACTCCAAAGGCTGGTGGGGGCGCGGACTTGGAGGCAGGCGGGACACGGGACACCGGAGCCGAGGCTGAGGCCGAAGACATCTGCAGCCTGCCGTTTTTCGTTCCATACGACATGACTGCGGCGCTTCTGGAAGCAGGTTTTGCCCGTGATGAAGTGAAGTCAACGATGGGCGCCTACGGCCCTGGACGAGAGCGCTATGCTTTGTCGGTAGCTCTCATTGCTACTCTCATTGGCAAGGAGGCGCTGCTCGACCCTGACCGAGGTAGAGAAATCATTTTTCCCTGGCATCAGCTCCAGTTATTGAAGCGGGGAAAGCCCGACGGAATGGACCACTTCGCGTTCGAGCACATCCTAGTGTACCGCTCCCTCTTTCTATCTTTTCTTGACCAGCGAGCGAGCTTGATCCAGCAGCGGGAGAGTGAGTTGCGTGCGTTGAAACAGAGATTTTCGACGGCACTGAGCTCGGTGACCTACCGCCACATCGTCGTGGAGGAGGCGTGCCGCGCACTGCCTAAGTTCGAGGCTGAGGAGCGCGAGAGGCTCTGTCGAAAGGAGGAAGACTCCCGCCACGCACTTGTCCAAGAATTTCGTCGGGAGCGGCGTAGGGTCGTAGAGGCGTTGGTAGAGCCCAACCACCTCCTCGGGCATACTCAGCATGCGGGGTCACGAAAGGAGTACCTCCGTCTTCTTCAGCGGCAGCGCCGTGAGTCCGTCCTGGGGCGTTGGGAGGATTGTGTGCAGACCCGGCAGCGGCCGGGGAACGTGCCACGCTTCGACCACGCTCAGGTGATTGATTTTCCGACAGACGGTGCCGCACGTGTTCCTTCAGGCCTACGGCTCCGTAAGGCGGGTGGGACTGCTTCAGGACACCTGCAGGGGACTGAGCTAAGTAACCACGGGGAGGTGCTCCGCTCGCCGCCACGGCCATTGAGCCAGGTCTCTGATGCCCCCCGCCACGGACCTTTTTCTAGCGGCCGTGAAGTGGGCGCCGGCTCAGCTCCATCACGGGTCAGCGCAAGGGCGCGTACTCGTGGTATCTATGGGCCTGGAGCCACCACCAGTGTGCGGGGCCAGGGATTCGGTCGGCGTGCCGGGGCCCTTGTCCCGCGCGGGGCGTTCTCCACGTTGATACACCCCAGCTCCTGGTAGATACTTCTCATTCATGACGCGCATCGAATGCTTCGCGGGGTGTGTGGGTTGAGCGAGTAGGGGGTGTCGAGGCGGGGTACAGTGGCCATTACCTCTCCTCTTTGTCGTCCCCTCTCTCTCTCGTCTGGCTCCTGCAGCTGGGGCCATCGCAGTACCAGTTGAATGCGGAGGCGCCTCTGTGCGGATCCCGATGGCCGCACCGTGGTAAGTGGTGAGGTGTGAGGGAGACAAGGGGGGGACGCCGTGCACCTGCTGCCTGCTAGCCTTCTCTGGCTATGGTGATGGCCGTGTCCTCTTCTGTGAGCCCTCTGGGTCTGCTGTTTTTCCCTCGGTAAAAGAGGCATCCCTCCCTCGTCTCCTCATCCTATCGGAGGTGGGCTCGGCGCAGCTGTGCTGGTGGCGCTGGGGTGGCTGGAAAGAATTGTGGATCCCCTAGGGGCGTCCCTCGCTCCACCCATCGCCATAGGATGACTGTCAGCCTTGTCCGCCGAGCGCTGACGGGGGGGAGGGGGTTGCGGTCGAGCCACCGTGAATGCGAATACCATGGCGAGTTAAATGCACAGCGAAGCGCCGCGTGCGCCCCGGATGTGTACAGTGCCAGTGGGCTTCCTTTGCGCCAACCAGAAACCCTCCGATTTGTCATTGTGAGTGACACCCATGAGCTGGAAGAGCACCTGCGCGTTCCCCCTGGAGATGTTCTCATCCACTGTGGTGACGTGCTGCAGAGTGACTGCCTAACTTGCCCTTCGCAGTCCATGGCCGCCGTGAAGAAGTTCTTCGCGTGGTTTGTAGCCCACCCGCACCCGGTGAAACTGATCATTGGTGGAAACCACGATCATCTCCTGGAGCAACTGGGGCCGCAGAAGGTTCGTTCTCTGGCCTCCCCGGCGCTGTACCTCTGCGATGAGAGCTGCCTCATCCTGCCGTATGGCATACATGTGTATGGCTCACCGCGATCGATCTCCAACACGTGCCTTAGCACGAACCGCAGCTTCCAGTCACCTGCTGCGTGGTCTCTCGAGCCATATCTACCGCTCTCTACCTTGAGGGAGTCGATGGCTGCACATAGAACACCGATCCACGCAGCTCTATCGCAGCTTCCACGAAACGATAGTCGTTCGGCATTTTGCTCGACTGGTGCTGAGGTGCAGGAGCGTGACGCGGAGGCGCTGACCTCGCACTCCTCCCCGTCGCGCCCCCCGACTGTGCCGAGCCGATTGGGTGGAGCGCAGCGAGCGGTGCTCGTGTCGAGCGGGGTTGCCAGTGCCACAGCGCTGGACGCTTCCGAATACTGCGACTGCCCTGCTCCCGTTCCAGTGGTGGCAAGTCGTGTGGTACAGGCATCGGTGCCAGTGGACATTCTCATTACGCACCAGTCGCCTGGAAGGCCGGCAATCGATGCATTCATACGGCGCGTGCAGCCACGCCTCTTCCACGCTTGTGGGCATGTACACGAGGCTCACGGGTACACTGAGGTCGCGTTGCCCGCAGGACAGTCTCAGAGGGGCTCCATACCGTCGTTCAACGCGGCGATGCTCGTTGGGGGCTTTGCAAGGGAGCAGCCGCAGCGAGCCACTGTTGTTGACGTTCCACTGACGATGCTGGCACCTAATTAGCTGCAGCTGGCTATGTGCCGCTGGGCTCCTTCACCTCCACGCAGCTTCGTTGGTCCTCGGTGCCCGCCATACTGCTGCCGTTGCAGCTGTGGGTCGTGGTTTCTCCCGCTTCTTCTGCATTTTCTTCTCTATATCAAAGGCCCCAGAGGAAACGCGCCAGCGAAGCGATCGGTGGATGGGTGGGCG
>PGOM01000010.1:15710-33195 GCA_002921335.1 Paratrypanosoma confusum | reverse complement strand
AGGTGCGGTGAAGAGCAGGCGAGCCGCGCTACTCTGCAGCAGCTCCGCGTCTCGTTTCGCCCACCAACTGCGGCGGTGAGGAGCACCGCCCTACGCAGCAGGATCAGCCTCCTCCGTGGTGGAGGCATCCCGACTTCCAGTGGCGGTCGTGGCACCTAACGCCGCCGCGCCCGGGGCGTAAAGGGGATACAGTGGTCGTCGTTGGACGTCGCTGGAGGGGTCCATGACCGACCCGAGAGCCAGCATGGCGTGGAGGCGCTGCTTCACGCGCGAGGCAGGGACTGCGCTGGCGGATGTAGGCTTTGCGGCCATGCTCCATGACGAGGGGCCGGCGCTCTCGGTAGGCGACGCTTGGGGGGGGCCACCCAGCTTGCACATGACACGGACGGCATAGCTTGTGTTCTGGCGGTCCATCAGCTCGACCGCAGTCATGTGCTCCACGTTTCCCCCGGCTGAAATATCATTGGACCAATACTCCAGCAGCTCCGCACAGCCGCCGTAGTGTTCCATAGCACTGAGGAGGGGGTCCGCCCCCGTGTGGTCGGGAAACCACAGCTGCCGGTCGTGGTAGCCCTCCAGCGGCCCGGAGCTCGAGTGGATGCCGTTGTGCAACGTGCATGGTCGGCTCAGCAGCCTCAACTGCACCCAGTGCTGCAGCAGCTGCCCTCGCACGCTGCCTGGCGCCGCGTTGGCAGGATTGGTGCAGCCCACCACGTCCGACTGAAACGACGCCCATGAGAGCTGGTCCTCGTCCCAGGATACCTTGAGGCACACCATTTCGCTCGGCGTCAGTGGCATCTCCTCAGCGAGCAGGGGGTAGAAACCGTTGATCAGATACACGTCATCAACCGGAAAGCGACAAGCGTGAAGACCGAAGCCAAGCTGAACCGATGGCTCGCCGAGAACCCACAGCACGTATAGCTGCAGAGCGGACAAGCCAAAGCGAGCGCAAGCCTGGGTGCAGTTGAGAACGCGGCCACTCTTCAACACGTCTTCCCACTGCTCCCCAAAGGTATCAGAGAAGTGGCGGCTAACTTCTCGGGGAACCAAGACGCGGCTTGCGGCGGCATCTCCGGCAGCGTATGCGCAGAGCGTCGCGTACTGGCGGTCGACCAACCGCATGCCGCTTCGCACAACGTCCACACCGGTAACAGTGTGCACTCGGTCGACCGATACGCCGTGACTACGAAGGACACGTAGAATGAGAGCCTGAGCCTCGGGGGTGGCGGCGTGCGGCTTCACCACGATAACTGCATCGTTTCGGCGAGCTGGAATCCTCGGCTCCACCGGCACCGCCGCCTGCGGCTGCCTCTTGGGCACACTCGCTGCGTCACCCACGGAACTGCGAGACAGGGTCTGAAGTAATGAAACGAGCTCTGCAGTATTCGTGCTGGCGCAGTAATCAGCCATGCTCACGTCGTGGTCCCTGCCCACAGTCAGCGAGGGGTTGGCGAGGCTCCACTGGATGACCTCCCGGCTAACGTCGCGCCGGAGCAGCATGTCTCCCAGGCTGTCCTCGGCAAGGTCGAGGTTCAGCCAGGCGACGCGCTCCAGGAAGGCTTGGTATGGGCTGACACTGGCATGAACGCCATTGAGCACATCTCCAGGGCTGCCAGCGAGACTCAGCCCCTTCCAGTCAGCAAAGAGGCGCCCGCGAATGCTCTCCCCCACCGCCACCGCTGGATCCGCTGCGCCCACAACGCGCTCATGAAAAGCCGACCACGTCAGCCCCTCCGCAGGCGCCCAAGAAACGACGTACCAGTGAAGAGTTACGCCAGGCCATGCCAGCTGTTGCCGCAGATACGGGTAGTACCCGTTGACTACGAAAATCGCCTCTTGTTTCAGCTCTGCAATTTCAAGCGAGTCGCGGAGGCAGAGCCGGGTGCCTGCGGCCTTCCAACGTTCGTAGAGCAGCTCGGGACTATAACCTGGAAGGTACCGCGACACGTCAGACGTGTTAATCAGCGTCCCACTCTCTAGCAGCTCCGTCCACGTAGCTCCAAAGGTAGAGCGGACGGCGTGCTCCTCTTTCTCTGAGAGCCGAAGGCGACTCAAAGGGAGTACGGCATAGGTGGCGCTGCTTAAGAGTGCAATGTCCGCGATGGAGCTCCGGTCGATGGCATCACTTGAGATATCCCCCTGCATGTCGACGTGCACGTTGTGGGCAGCGAACACGGCCTCCACCACACGGTGAAACGGCTGGTGCGACGCGTGTGCCTTCACAACGACGAACGCCGATTCACGAGGCAGACCGGACATGGAGGCACTCTGTTGAGCGAAGTAGTGCTCCAGCCGTAGCAGGTCTGCGATGCCGGATGTGGCGCCCACCATGTTTGCGACGGGGCCGTCTGGGGCGTCCGCGGAGTCGAGCTGCGTGATGGCGGCGAAGAGGGCGCGCGAAGAGACGCCTTCTTTTCCCGCGTGGTACCCGAAACCGTCCATGGCGCTCGACGTGCCGAGCCACAGGCGCTTACTCCGCAGGGCATGCAGTGCACTTGGCGATGCATGGATCGCACCGTTCAGGCCGCTTGGGCGCCGCGTAAGGCCGAGCTCCTGCCACCGCTCCTGGATGGCGACTTGGATCGAGGGTGCCGCCGCGGCGGCGGATGAGGTGAGAGAGGACACAGTCCTCAACTCACTCTCCCGGCCCACAAGAGCCACGTCAGCGCTGCCGATGATGCGCTCCGTGAAGAAATCCCACCCAAACACGCTCTCGGGCCACGACACACACATGTAGCGAGCGGGGGCCGCTGTGCCAGCGTAGAAGTCGTCCAGGTCTGCAAGCGCGAACCCGTTGACCCGAAACTCGCGCTCGGCGCTGGACACGACTTCTGCTACGTACAGACGCTCGCTGATGCGCACGCGGTGGGGCGAGGACTCCCACAAACTGCGCTCCTCCTTCGCGGTGGACTCCTCGGCAAGCACGGCCATCCCAGCGCTCCGCAATTTTCCCTGGGTGCACTCCGGTCCGAACGCTGCGGTGAGGCGCTCGCACTCCTCAGAGTCCAGTGCCACGTTGGTACCATCGCCCTGCCCTGCCGATTGCCCCGGCGGCGTAGCGCACGCGAGGGCAGGCAGGAGATGGTGGAACTGGCGCTCAAACGCGCGCCGGCCGCGCAGCACTGCGTGGTCCAGCTCACCCTCAACGTCAACCCGAATGTTGTGGCGCTGCAGCAAACTCCGCACGGCATAGGGCACGAGCCCCGCGTTGACCTGCGGCATGAGGAGCAGCAATGCGTAGTGCCGCGGGGACGTGGAGGCATCGTGCGTAGTGGATGGGGGGACCGGCGCCTCACTGGCCGGCTTGCTCACAGTGAGCTCTGTAGAGCCCTGGAGGGCCAGCAGGCTCTGAGCAGCCTCGACGGGGTCGACAGGAACGTACTCGAGGAGGGGCATGATGTTCTTCCGTCCAGCCGGCCCTCCGCCAACGGTCGTGACCCAGCAGCTGCCGTCGAGGGCTTCGATGAAGGCCTGGCTCAGGCCCATCAGCTGGAGGAACTGCACGAACTGGTCATCCTCCGGGGCAGTGCCCAGCCACACCCGACGGTGAAACATCGCCTCGAGTGGGCTACTCGACACCTCGAGGCCATTTTCGATCCCGTTTGGCGGCTGCTCCAGCCCCAGCTGCTTCCAGTCGATGAGGAGTCGCCCGCGGATCGACTCGCCGCGGGCTTCCACAGGGTTACTGTTGCCCACCACGACATCATGGAACTCATCCCAACTCAGCATGCGCTCATCCCACGTCACCGTGAAGCACTGGACCCGCAGACCGGACAGCAGCTTTGACCGTAGCAGCAGGTAGAAACCATTCACCACGAACAGGCCGTCCTCCTCAAAGCGGGCCACATAGAGATTGGCGCTGAGGCATAGCTTTAGCGGCGCCGCGCTCCACATTTCTGCGAGGGCGCCTTCGCCATACCGCTTCGACGCCGCAGCGGCGTTGATGATAAGGTGTAGCTCAAGGGCGGTACGCCACGAAATGCCGTAGGCACGCTCGAACTGGGCCATCATTGCATCGCTGAGCAGCAACTGAGATGCTTCCAGCTCCATCGCATTCTGGTAGCGTGCACGCTGGTGCTGCTCCATCAGCTTTTGCACGGCTACCGTCTGCACCCCAACGCAGTTGCTAGACACCACGCTGATTCCGTTCGCGGCGAGGGTCGCCACAATCGTGTGCTCCACATCGCTCGTCACCACCTGCGGCTTTACCACAATAACGGCATTGTTTTCCAGAGCTCGGCAGCGGCTCCGCCTAACCAAAGCGCGCAGCGCATTGATCACCTCGCCGGTGCTTAAGCCCTGCAGCTGCTTGCGCACATGGCAGTGCTCGTGCGCACACGTCTTCACGCCTTCCCAAGGACATGTTTCTAGCACGCACCGGCGAATGGCTGCAAGGGGTACCCCGTTGGCGAGCAGCACTTGGCACAGTGGGTCGTTGGCAAGGGTCAGGTCCGCAACGGCTGCTGCGGGTGCTCGGGGCGGAAGGGAGGCATGCCCGTCCACCGCCATGGAGAGGTCCGCGTCAGTCGTAGTCCACACCAAACGGTCTATCACGGCGTCAAGGGGCCCGGCAGACAGGGTGAGAAGTGGCACAGCGCGAGCGCTGACGTCTCCCCGCTCCTCGGGCAGCTCAAGAGTGGCGCAGTTGTTCCGCAGCGTCGCCCAGAGCGTTCCTTCCACCGCGGCTGGATGCACGCCGATCACGCGGGCCGCGAGGTCGCTCCAGCTCCACCGCCTCCGATTCCACGAGATCTCCAGCCAGCACACCCGGCGGGCCGGATGCGTGAGGGTCGCGTGCGCGAGCGGGAAGAAGCCATTCACGATGAACACGCCCAGGGATGCGACACGGGCGACGGCGACATCGTCCGTGAGCTGCACGAGCTCCCCGGAGTCAGCCGCACGCTGCCACTCGTCATGCAGCTCCTCCGGGGAGAGCTGCAGCCGGCGGCACGCTTCCTCCGCACAAAGCACGTCGCCGTCGGTGACGCACTTGGCCCAGCTTTGGCCAAACACCGTCGAGAAGCTCTCTTCACGGACTAGACCGGGGGAACCTTGATCGGAGGCGACAAGTTCCAGTAGCTCCTCGAGGCTGGCACACGTGGCGAAGTGCGCGGTGCGGCCGTAGTGCTGCGGCACTATGTGGCGACGAGCAATATCACTGCCAAAGAGTTCACCCTGCCGCACGGTTTGCACGCCCGTTTGCTGCAAGAAGTACTTCACAAAGTCCACGGCAGTTGCTGACGCGGAGACGGTGGGGTGAAGGAGGAGGACCGCGTGGTTGTTGTCGTAGGCGCTGGGCTGGACGGCGCGCTCCCCAGCCCGCGCCAGAATGTCCAGTATTCGCGAAAATCGCGCCTCCGGCATCCGCAGTGCCTCGTCGATTTCTTCGGAGATCGCCAGGGCCTCCAACTGGTGACCGTCGCAGGAAGGCAACCGCCCCCCACCCGCGCCATCATCATCCAGCAGCTGGCCCGCCACTGAGATGGCAGGAGCCCGGGTCGCCTGAAGCTGCAGCTCATAGAGCCGCGCCGCCGTGATGCCCCGCCAGTGGTGCCACGCTCGCACCGAGCTGAGCGACTCCATGGGGATGCCGCACCAGATCGACTGCCAGAAAATCGCTTCGATTGTGTTGGCCGAAACCTGAATTCCAGCGTACCGCTCAAAGGGCACTTCCAAGAGGTCCAGGTCATGCCAGTGATCCCGCAAAGTGTGACACAGCGTCCCCGTAGCCTCGGTGCCACGTGCAGCATCTCCGACGATACTACGGGCAATCTCTGCCCATGAGGCTGCGGCGCGATGCCACGTCACGATCATGTAGCTGACCGTAGCATGCGGAGCGCAGAACCGGCTTCGCAAAAACAGGTACTCCACGTTTACGACGTAAGACTGCCAGTCTGGAAAGTAGGTGACCGTGAGGTTGGGCCCGAGCCGTGCGGTGTTGCGACTTTCCTTCACGGTATCTGACCACAGGGCATGCATTTCCTCGGCAGAGCGGTCGGCGAAGCGTGCAGCCGCCTCTGCGGCGTTGCACACGCGGCCCGCCGCCACGGCCTGACTCCACGGCATGCCAAAGGCGGCCTGGAATAGTCCCTTCGCGGTATCGTCCAGGACCAGATCCTTAGCGCGCGTGTATAGTGCGTGGCGGGCGAACGCGCCGTAGTGGCGATCCACAAGATTCTTCTCGCGAATTTTCTCGCTGGAAACGGTACCCTGCGCCACCACCTCCATTCCGTGGACGCGTTTCAGCAGCGTCTCCACCAGTACCCTCACCTTTTCGTTGCTAGCGTGCGGCTCCAGCAGGATGAACGCCACGTTTTCCACGTCCTCGGGGGGATCCACAGCGTTGGCGGCGTTGAGCCATTCTAGGCATTCGACCGCCACCGAGGTCGACACCTCCTCGAGGTGGTCAAATATCGGCTCGGTCACCTCTGAGAGGGTCGTCACGGGGTTCGTGGCCGCCCAATCCAGCACCGCGCGGTTCACCCCCCGCAGGAGCGCAATGCGCCCGAACTCATCATCTTCAATAGCGCGGTGAATCCACGTGCGGCGCTCCACCATTGCCTCCAATGGGCCGCGTGAGACGTGAACCAGTTCCCCCAGTTCATAGCGCGGTGCCTGCGGAAGCCCATATTTTTCCCACTCGCTGATAAGGACCGAGTTCACGCTGCCAGGCGGTAGGTCTGCCGCGTCACTAGCGTGGCAGCCCACAACGTCCCGACGAAGGTTCCGCCAGCTGAGTGCATCTTCGCACCACTCAACTGCAAACCAATGGAATGGCGCAGTTGCTTCCACCAGCTTCAGCTGCTGTGCTGGCAGGTGGCCGTTGATTACATACATGTCCTCCTCCTCGAAATAGGCGACGATGACGGTTGGCAGCAAGACAAGCTGCTTCGTGCAATTGCGCCAGCGGGCATCCAGGGCCGCTTCCGTACAGCCTCCATCAATTCTTTCGAGCGCATCAACGGCGTTGATGAGCCGACCCGCGCGCAGCACATCATCCCACGTAACATCAAAGGCACGAACCATTGCCAGCTCCGCCTCGTCGTCAAGGCTTATCGACTCGGGGTCCCCATCACAGCCAAAAATAGCTCCTTCATGCCGCTCCATGAGACCGCTTCGTGCGACCTGCTCCGCTGACAGAGTCCCCCGGTCAGCGATAGAGACGCTAAAGCGGCTCAGCGTTTCCTCCACGAGTGAAACGACGGCATCGCCACCTACCCATGGCTTCAGAAGCACCAACGCCGCACCGCTCATCATCTCCGTCGCGTGAGGTTTTCTTCGGAGATGTGTGATGCCTGTGGGGGAGGGGAGGATTAGATGCCGAAGCTAGTGGAACACATACAGATCGCCACCGAAAGGTACCCATGTCATCTACCCCCGCTTGCCACACCCCTCCTCGCGACGAGCATAATACGATTTTCGGTGTGCGCATGCAATGCAGTCCCTGCGGGCACCCGTGCAAGGAGGCGCATCTGCTGGGCGAAGCGGCAGGATCCATCCTCCTCCCTCCAATCCCCCAGCAACACGAACTTGGCTTCCACGTTCCATCGCAACGGGAATGGTTGATCTCGGGCTCAGTGCGGCCCCTCTAATTCTACTTTGAGGGCTGGGTGGGGGAAACGAGGCAAGGAGAGTGGAGTAGACTGTTCTCACTGGAGGCGCTGGAGGTTCTGCAACACCGTGCAGAGTGCCGCTAGATCAGCCGGAATACTGGCCATGGTGTTCTTCAGCTGCACGATGTAGTTAGCTACCTGCGTCTGCTGCGTTGTGAGGGCCAGTAGCTGGTGCAACAGCGTCCGCTGCTGATCTGTGAGATTTTCAGCGAGTTTCTCATTCGCGCAGCACGCTTCGATGATGGTTGCTACGTCCTGGCTATGCCCGACAGGCGTAGAGGCTCCACCAGTCCGCTGGAGGAGGATGCTGCGGCCCACGTTGCGGTCTAGAAACATGCTGAAGTCCACTATCCGTTCCCAGTGCACGGGCGCCACGATTAGCTGACCGTCGCTTGCAAGACCCACAAACACATCAGATAGCGCGTGAAGATTGCCGTGGATGACGCGTTTTGCCACCATCTCGGAGAGGAGCCGTAGTAAAACCTTCAGCACCACAGGAAACAGTGCACCCTCGCAGGGAAGAGACGACAGAGGCACCATCGAGGCCCCGCCGCTGCCCAGGATGGTGATTCCTCCGTCACGGAATGTAAAACCAAGCACGCTGATCGTGGGTGCGCAGACGGAGAGACCATGCGCTGCACGACGCGCCTCATTGCCGTTGGCGGGGAGTCTGCTGCGCTTCCACCTATAGAGCAGAAGTGGCAGTATGGGCTGGTCGAATGCGTCAAGTTCATCCGCCTGGAAGACGTCAGCAGCAGGGAAGTAGCGTCCCACGAGGTACCGCTTTTCCGCCAAGCTGACAACGCTGCCACTGTGGAGGGTTGGGAGAGGGAGGTCTAGTAGCTCAGCGAAGACGCCGCTGACACTCTGAAAGTTCTGCTCTATGAGCAGGGCGACGGCCTTCTCGAGAACGTCCGTGCTGTGCACCCCGTAGGCCTGGTTCGAAATAAGATGCGCGTGGCGGGTGGTGCCGCGGCCGGTGGTGGCGGCGCGGTCACTGCCGAAGAGCTGCTTCGTTGCTCGGACGTTGGAGCCGCGGGTCTCTGGCGCGAAGAGCTCGCCCGCAGCATGGAAGGCTCGCGGCGCCGGAACGCAGGACGAGGCGTGACGGGCACCACCAGTGTTCGTGGCGGCAGCTTCATTCCCGTTGTGCCCCGCTTCATCCGCCGAGGGTGCTCCAGGGGCCACAGCGACTGGGCCAGCTGGATAGGGTTCAAGTGACTTCCTGTGGTGGTGGTGGCGCGGTTCCGGCAGCCTCGTGAGCGGGTTGAGGCTGCTGTCTCGGGCGATCAGAAACTCTGAGGGATTTCGCGAGGGGAGTGCTGCATCGTCTGACCTGGGTAGCGGCACCAGCCCACGGGGCGGCGCGATCGGGCCAGCGGCTGCCTCGCCATGGTGCGCACCGTCGCTGACGGTGATCGCAGACACCTCAACGTCATCGAAGCCTCCGCCGCTGCGTGTCCCGTGCTCCGCGCCAGCGGAATCGATGGAGATCTCCTCGCTCAGCCGGACACCACTCCGTCGCGCCACATCACCACCGCTCGCCAGGCGCCGAAGCTCCGCCTGCCACTCGAACTCGTGGATTTGATGGATCACGCAGACCTCTCGACCGTATGCGTCAAACAATGGGAACCGGAGCACGAACTTCACGGTGGGGTCGCTGGAGCGCAGCGGGTCCCTCTTTTGTGCTCTCGGGGCAGCCAGCGCCGCGGCATACTGCGCCGCGGACACACGGGGAATGCACGTGCGATCATGGCCGCGGACGGGCTGTAGCGCGGAGTACATCTCTGAGGGAGTGGATGGTGCGGGGCTCACAGAGTCAATACACCGCTACGTGAAACACTGCGAGAGGCCCTTTCCGACCCACCCAGCCGTGGCGCCCCATCCACATAAGGGTGCACATCGAGAGCAGTGTCACGCGGCCCTAGTCACGGCCTCATCCATCCTCTCTGCCTCCCTTCTCTTTTCGTTCCCACTGCCACCCCCACTTGCCTGCTTGACCGAATTCATTTCGCCGTATCGAGGAGGGGAGGGGGGAAGCAATCGACTGGGAGGCTGCCGGACCCGCGATCGGAACATGTTGAAGCTGTTGCACCCTGACCCACATAACTGTTCGCTTGCGAGGTAGCGGTGGGGAGCGGGTAGTGGTGGAGATGGTGAGGGGTGGGGGGAAAGTGGCGGAAGCGGGCTCAGCCGGGAGGAGGGTCGCTGCACTCGAGCAGAGAGAGCCGTATGAGCTCGCGGACCTGCTCGTAGGTGAGCGTTTCGTTGCCCCGAGCGCGGTCGATGGTAGGCTCCATCATGGTCTGTATGCTCTGGAGAGACAACATAAGGGTGTCGTCAGAGATTCCCACGGCCGTGTCTGCGACACCGACCTGCCGCTCCCGCCGCAAAGCGGCAGCCGGGGACCACTGCACCGCACGTGCGTCCCACACGGCGAGGTCTTCGTCAAAGCTAACGGTTGAGAGCGGAGCCCCGGACGGTGTCACGTTGTCCGCCAGCACGTCGACGATCATGGATGGGGCGTACACTAGCTTCCCAGCAAGAGCGTCGATGCCGTTGCCGTCCAGCAGGCCTGCCTCGGAGCGGCCCTGGCGCCACGCGGAAGGAAGCATCGCGTACTGCACTGTGAGGAGGTGGGCCACCATGTTGGGAAAGAGGCACACGACGTCACTGGGTGACACGGCGACACGGCGGAACTCCTTGGTGGAGGATGTCCCGATGGACAGCCCATTCCGATGGCCACCTGGAAGCAGCGGCGCGTGGCTGTAGTTGTAGAAGAGGAGTGCCGCTACCTTGAGAAGCCGCGCGAGGAGCGGGTAGCGCGCGGGGAGGGAGCTGCCTGGCGCACGGTTGATAAGCGAGGAGCTGCGGACGATGATCATAAGGTGGCGCAGGTATCGCGCCACGTGGCCCGAGAAACGAACCGAGTCGACCAGTTCGGGGCCGTCCTCGGAGAGCGCGACCTCCAGCATGCAGCGCTTGTTGACGATGTTGGAGGTGTTCGGGTCCGCCGCCTGGATGACGGCCGCGTTGTCGATGGCGAGGTTCGACACGTACAGGGAGAGGGCGAAAGCGTTGCGGAGGCTGCTTGGCAGTGTCGTCGCAAAGTCTACCGCCTCGCAGAAGGCGACCACGCGGACCGATTTGATGCGGCGCACGGCGTTGCCGCTGGGGGTAACGCCAAACGTCAGGGCGTCGACGAGCGTCGAGAGCACCGCAGGCGACGCCGTCTCGATGCCCAGGAGACACACCACCACCATGTACTGCGCCCGCTGCTTCCCGTTGCAGTTCGCCCCCCACTGGAACGCAGGCACGTTGGAGCCGGTCGAGAGCGGCGTCAGCCCCCGTGTCGTTGACCCCGCAGCGCCGTTGCTGCCGTCGTGTTCCTCCTCCTCACCCCCCTGACGCGACGGCTGCCGGCCGGGGTTGTGCATCGCAGACATCTCCGCCCGGATCAGGAACGCGCTCAGCTCCACGGGACTTGTCCGCGCACTAATGGTGTAGTCGAAGTACTTGGGGCCCTTGGGCATCGAGTTCAGCATGTTGACCCGCTGGCCACCGCCATTCTTGCACACCAGCAGGTGCGCCCCCGGGGTGCAGCAGCACAGCGACACCAGAGCGTACAGCTTCTGACATTGAGACAGAACCGGGTTGTGCGTCTCCGGCCACTGGCCAGAGAACGGGTCTGGGAAGCACTCGTTCAGCGAAGGGCGCCGTGACATGGGACCGCCGGCGCCCTAAAGAGACTCTCGCCAACTTTCCCTTCCCTTCCTCCCTCACTGCCCAACCTTCGAGACCTACAATCTCCTCCAACGGAGTGTGTGCGTGTGTGACTCCGGGTAAGCCGTTCACCACTACCCTTCCTTACCCGCTTGACCGTAGCCCAGCGCTCCGAGGTGGGTAGGCACGCGTGGTGTTGGGATCCTGAAGGGCGGCCGCCCCCACCACGAATTCGGCTTCGTGCCACCAGTCCATTCTGCGTGCACACGGGCGCACCCGGCAGCCCGTGCGAGTGCAGCTCCCCTCCTCCCCTTCTTCTCCCCACTCTCCACCCCCCCCTTCCGAGCCGAAAAACTATCCTACGTGCTGTCACTGATGTCTAACGTGCAAAAGAATCGGAGAGCCGACGTGCCTCCCGCTCCTTCCCTCTACCCTATACTCTCGTCACCATCCCTTCACAGCGTGTCAGTCGGTGGCGTCGTGCCCTGAGGGGCGGCGGTGGCGGCGTCTCCGCTTGGTTGGCGAGTCTGGCTCGTTCGCCACCACGCCCATGCTGGCCACCTCGTCGACAGGCATAGCGCTGTAGCTGCGCTCGTCCTCCGCGCCGTCTCCGCCGTCGCCCCAAGACGCCTCGTCGAACTCGTCACCCTCGTTTTCCTCGCTGTACTCAAGGAAGTCGGGCGTCAAATTGGCCTCATCGGCGGCCCGACCGCGTCGGTGGCGGCGCTTGCGCTTGTGCCGTCGGCGTCGTAACGCCATGGGTGTGGACACGACACCATCCTCGTTGAAGGCTTCGTTTTCCCCCGCCTCCATTTCTTCGTCGTCGCCTTCTTCGCCCCACGACCGGGGAGTACCACGGTCGTAGTGTCCTCCGTCGGCGTTCGGGTAGTACAGCTGCTCGTTGAACACCTGCGAATCGACAAGTTCGTCTCCACCGTTTGACACGTCAAACCTGTCCATGACGAGATTTGCAGGATTGCCCCGCCGCTCACCGAGGTATGGCGCATGGCCCAAATACTTGCGGTAGCCTTCGTTGGAGAACGAGTTGAAGCTGTCTGCCATGTCCATGGGCGGTGGTGGCGGCTCTTCGATCCTTTTTCTTCCCCACGAGAACAGCGGCAGCTTTGCCGAGTTCTTCCTCTTGGCCTTGTGGCCAACCTCTAGCTCTTCCATGATCTTCGCAAGTCTCGCCTCCTGATTCTGCTTCTGTAGCTGTTCCGCAAGCTGGCGGTCGTGCTCAACTAGCTTGTTCTCATCCGTGACCTCGTAGTGCTTCACAATGCGGACGTTGAGGCCACGTGCGAGGGCTTCCTTCGCCTCGTTCATGATCGCCTCCCGCTGGCGGGCATGAGCCTGCAGCCGCATCTTCGCAACGCTGCAGTTGACACTACGGTTTTCCCACGGCCAGTTGGCCTCGGAAAACAGGACCGTGACTTTGCCACTCGAATTGTAAGCGAGTACCACTGCGCCGAGGGTGTAAAGCACAAGGGTCACCACCGCGGCACCGAAGGCCCACTCGATCGGCGTGCCAAACACATGGTAGTCATCGTACTCCGCTGCGAGGAATGCGGATGCGTCGGCCTTGCGCAGCTGCTGCGCACAGTATGCTACCGCATCGCTGTAGTGTTTCTTTACATTGTAGATGATCCACACCATGCACACGAGCGCAATGCTGTACACGTACGTGAAGGTGATGAGAATGTGATAGAATGGGACGTGCAGGCCAAAAATGCGCAGGTGCCGGTTGCCGGTCGTGTAGTTCATCATACACACCGCCCCAGTAACGATCTGTAGCAGCTCCAGCACGAGAATCGCCAGGATGTGCTGCGCTATAGTGAGGATACCAATGGGAAGGGACGCGAGATTCACCGTGTTCACTCCTGTTACGGCGCCCACGCGCACCTTGTCCACGAATTCACAGTTGGCCATTACGGCTGTTAGCGTCCGACTGAGCGAAAACGCCGAGGATGTGAAGTATTCAGGCATCGAGAGCTCCAACCGGATGTAGAACTCCGTCATCAACACGACGAGGCTTAGCAGATGCGCTACATTCGAGAGATTGTAGATGGTCTTGAATGTTTTTTCGATCCCCACGCGGGGGTACGTGGGATTGGGGACCACGAACATCACACAGCCGCGCCGACGCACGGCGAGGTGGCGTTGGGGGTACTGGCGCCTGTCGACAGCGAGCCGGTCCCTACCGCCACTGCGGCAAGCCCCGGGTGCGGTGCCCTCACCCCCTCCACCGCACTACCGTTTACACTGAAGTTAGCGTTCCCGAAGTCACACACTGCCGCCAGCTTCGTCGTGCACACGCAGACACACCAGCGATGGGGTCAAAAACGAGCTTGGGTGTCCGTGCAGCAGGTTATTGTGCCTAGTTGTGCGAGGCAGTGGGGGGGGAGAGAGAAGGGGGAGGCGAAGGAGGAGGAAACGTGGTCGGGGGACACGCGTGCGGTGCGTGGCGGTGCAGACCCCGCGTTCAGGGGCCACCTGCGGTTGGTTGGTGGGGCCGTGCGGTGGAGGGCAGAGGCAGAGCCATCCTAGCGAAACCATCCACATCACCGCCCCCGCACCGCTTCCACCCGCCCGATCCGTCCTCTGCCCCCGCGGTCCACTCCCGCCACTTCTCCCCTCCCCTCCCCTCCCCTCCTTTCCACCCTACCGAAGCGTCGGGGTCACGGCCACTCGCTTACTTCATCTGCCGCTTCAGGTTCGAAATGCGCCACGAGCTGCCCGTCTCCCACGCCTTCAGCAGCGGCGTCAGGCGCTCGGCCCGCTGAGCTTTCGTCAGGCGACCCTTGTCGGGCTTCTGGAAGAAGGCCGGTGCCAGCTCCACCAGCCAGCCCGCTTCGATAGCCACGATTTCACGCATGTACTCCCGGCTCGCAAGCTGCAGGTCGTCGTAGATGACGTATTTTGGAGGCGAATCGCGAAGGGAGGAGGAAGGGTGCACATACACCTCGCGGCGATCTGCGAGCGTGACAAAGGCGTCAAATGTCAGCCGCTTTGCGCTGTGGAAGAAGTAGCCCGCGGTGAACGCGCGACGCACCGCTGAGAGATCGAAGTCTGCCCGGTGCGAGATGTTCTTGTTGCGCTTCGTGAGCATATCCTTCAACTGCTCCCGGGTGTCTCGCGCCTCGAGCAGCAGGCGCTGCTTCAGGAAGTTCTCCTTGCACCACTCCTCCGACATACCGCTTTGCACCCATGCGTCGTACACGGCCATCAGTGTGATCTGGTCTCCTTGTGCGTGGTTGAAGGCCTGCTTCTTCGCGTCCGCGAGCTCTTGCTGACTTCTTGGCCGGTAGAAAATGCCCTTGCGCTGCACGGCCAGCATGGAAACGATGGTCAGCACCGGTTCGCTGCATCCCATGTCTACGGCGGTGAGGAGCGTCTTGCTTTGTGACGGGTCGACGGGGAGCTGCGCCATGCGGCCGCCGAGGGTTGTGAGCAACCCATCGTCATCCAGAGCCTCTAGGTACCGCAGCTTCTGCAGCGCCTGCACAAGCGTCTCCTTTGGTGGGTGATCCATGAACTCGAAGGCGAACAGATCGTGGATGCCCATTGCCTTCAGCTGTAGCACGACGTGAAAGAGGTTGGACCGCTTGATGTCGGGGACGGTGGCCAGTTCCATTTCGTGCGCGTATTGGTACTCCGTGTAGAGTCGGTAGGCTTTGCCCGGCCCAATGCGGCCGGCACGCCCAGAGCGCTGATTCGCCTGCGCCTGCGAGATTGGGACGATCTTCAGCTGCTCCATCCCGGACCGCGGGTCGAAGATACTCTGCTTGCAGAAGCCGCTGTCCACGACAAAGAAAAGGTTCGGGATCGTGATCGACGTCTCGGCGACGTTGGTGGCGAGGACGACCTTCCGGCACCCGGGGGGGGTGTCGTCGAACACCTTCGACTGCACCTCCTCCGGCATGGTCGCCGTCAGGGGGAGAATCAGCAGGTCGGGGATCGGGGCCCCGCCCGAGGCCGCCTTGAGCCGCTCGATCCACATGAACAGCCGCTCGCCGCCGCTCTCGATCTCCTCCTGGCCCGTCAGGAACACGAGCACATCGCCCGGGGGCTCCGTCAGGTGGATCATCATCACCGTCTTGAGGGCAGCATCCAGGTAGTCGTCTACGATGGAGTGCAGAAACCACATCTCCACGGGGAACGTGCGCCCCTCGATGAAGAACACGTCTGGGGTGCCGAAGTAGCTACAGAATTTCTCCTGGTCCAACGTGGCGGAGGTGATGATAAGCTTCAGGGATGGCCGCTTCCGCACCGCCGCGCGCGCGACCCCGAAGAGGAGATCTGTGTTAATGGAGCGTTCGTGCGCCTCGTCGATGATAACGACGCTGTACCGCTGAAACGTGTCGTCCAGCAGCGCCTCGCGGAGCAGCATGCCGTCGGTGACGTACTTGATTTTGGTGAGCGACGAGGAGACATCACGGAACCTCACCGAGTACCCGACCTCCTCACCGACGCGGCAGCCGTACTCTTCCGAGACCCGCTTGGCGAGCGTTTCGGCGGCCACACGCCGCGGCTGAGTGCAGCAGATGATTCCAGCAGCAGCGTAGCCGTGCTCCGCGAGATACTGTGGGATCTGCGTCGTCTTGCCACTCCCGGTCTCACCAATGAGGATGGTGATGGCGTGGTGGTCCACGTACTCGAGCAGCCGCTCCTTGAACGCGTAGATGGGAAGACTCCGCCGCTGATCCGCGACGGAGAGCTTCGAGTGGAGTCCGAAGGTCGGGGCATCCCCGAAGTTATGGCGCATCCACGGCGGAAGGTTTGACGGGAGCTCCTTCGACGAGCGGAAGCCGCGCTCCTCTGCGGGGGCATTCAGCTCCGAGTGGATCAGCGAGGGCGCGTCGCCCGCCGCATCCACGCCGCCCCCGCCGCTCCCAGCGCCGCCGCCGCTGCTGCTGTTTGCGGCCCCGCCCGCGCCGCCGAACATCCCTCGTGCGCCTCGGGCGTCGCTTTCCTTCTGAAACTTGCGGTCGCGCGACCGGACCATCTGGCGCTGCTGGTTGCGTTGCTGCTGGATCTGCGCAGCCTTCTTCAGGGAGTTGGATTCCGTCTCGATCGCCTGGTTCTCGCGCCGGGTCCGCCGCTCCAGAATGGACTCGCGCTGGAACGGCGTGGATGCCCGGCTGAGCAGCTCGGAGGGAAGCGCCGCGCGGTAGTTGATGGGCCTCGTGTTGATCATTCCCTTCAGGAACTGCGGCTCCGCTTCGTTGAGCTCCACCTGCTCGTCGTCCTCGTCCTCCTCGGCCAGGTCCATCACCGCCGCCTCGTCCATCAGACCCGCCCGAACGAGCTGTGCCAGGCGGAAGCGATCCTCCGCGGACACCTTCACGGCCTCCACCTTGCTCTGCCGCACTTCCTCCTGCTCGTCACGCGCGCGGCGCAAGCGCAGCTTGAGCTCCGCCTCCTGCTCCAGCTGCTCACGCTTCGCGATGGCGAGGGCCCCTAGTTGAACGCCGCGCTGCAGGTCCACGGCAGTCAGCCCCCCGTGGAGGGCTTGATACAGTTTTCGAAGCTGGCTGCTGGGAACATAGTCGAAGCTGTCGCTGTCGCCATCCCCGTTGATCTCAGAGTCCAAGAACGCCACTACGGCCTTCTCACTCTTGTCCTCGAGCGCCCGGTACTTCTCGATGAGCTTCTCCACGTCCTCGCGATACCCCTTCGCGTCCTCTGGACCCTCCGGGGCCCCCATGATGCCGATCAGCAATGTGTACAGCTCATTCTTGCAGTAGATGAGCTGGAGCTTCTGAATGAACGGCAGCGACTCCATTGCGGCGCCCACCCTGCTGACTTGCCTGCGGCCGGACACACAACCGCACGGACCACGATGGGAATACCTTGCCTATGTGGCCTACCTGAGTCACACCGCAGAGAACCTCCGACCACAACCCTAACTCCCCCCCCATCCCTTCTCACGCAGCCTCTGTGCGGGCGTGGTAGACACCTTAGCTTTGGCGCGTAGCAATGGGTGCATGGGAACAGGCCATAGAGCCCATTGCTCAGCCTCGGCGCAGTTCCACTGAGCACATCCATGCGTTTGCCTCCTTGATACACCGGTGCAGCGCATCCGAGCTGCCCTTCTGCTCGCGGTGCTCAGCGCCACGCGACTATGCGAGTAGCGCCCACCTCTTCCC
>PGOM01000009.1:94021-107053 GCA_002921335.1 Paratrypanosoma confusum | reverse complement strand
CCCCACCCTCCTTCCCCTCCTCCTCCTCTTCTTACTCTCCCCCCCGGGCCCTAATTGCTGTCTGGGTTAATACCGAGAGCAGTCAGGGTATCCACCGAGAAAGAGAGCAGAGTATGAGTCGGGGGATTTGCACGGACTCCGCGATCACAAGAAGAGGAGCGACGGACCTCCACGGGCGCTCTCCTCCATACCAAAGCTACGCTTCCCCCACCCCACCTGTGTCAGGCTCCCACGAGTCACCCATCCAGATACGTCCGATGCTGCTCCACGGTGGGCACCAGAGCCCCTCTACTCACTTACCTTGGACCGCTGATTTGCGACTGAAGCGCAAGAAATGCAGCTTGCTGCTGCGCAAGCATTTTCTGAGTCGCCTCCATCTGTTGTTGAAGCTGCTGGAGCATTGCTAGCTTGGCCGCGTCTGAGCTGTCGTTCCCTTGGCTACGCTCGATCTGGAGAGGGGCAGCGGCGTTACTGTTCAGCCACGCCATCGGCTGCGGCGAAGCCTCAGGTGGGGCCATGGGATCTTGGAAAGTCTGCGGAGGCGGACTCGACTGAGTAGGCCGTGTGACCTCCTGCTGCTGCGCTGCCGGCGGTGCTGCCTGCGGTGGTGCCGAGGCAGATTGGCTAAACATCGCAGCATACATGGCTTGCATGTTGCGCTGTAGCTCTTCGGCCTGGCTAAGGAGGTCTCCCGGAGCTGCACAACGAGTGGGCTCAGCAGGCGGCGGGGGTGGCGGAGCGGGGGAAAGGGCTATGATGCCAGCGTGGTGCGGCTGCGGATTGGCCACCTGGACTCCAGCACTACCCCACACCGGCACCGGCGCGGTACTGGGGCTCCACCAGGAGTTACCCGTGGCTGCGCTGGCTGCCGGTGCCACACGCGGCGGGGCCTGCGCCTTCACGGTCATATCCGCGAATAGGTCATCGATACTCGAGGTTGTTGGCGCCGTAGGAGCGACGTTAGGGCCGTTCCACTGCCATGCGGTCTGGGACTGGCTGGGTGCGGCGCTGAAGAGGGGCTCCGCGCGGGGAGCCTCCGGGGCTGGTGGTGCGACGTGCGTAGGCGGCGGAGCCGTGACCAGTGTGGGCGGCTGCTGGAGGAGTTTCAGGGCATTCTGGGCGGTCTCCTTCGCGGCCTCCGCCTTGAGGGCGTTGTCCTTGCTCTGGACGACACAATGGCGGCGCAGCCCTTCTTGGTTCGCGCTGAAGTACGCGTGAACCGTGCCGTTACTGCTGGACAGCAGCGCTTCGACAAGGAGCAACACCTTGAACCTGTTCTGCAGCGTTTGCCGCTTGTCGGTCAGCTGGGCCTCGAGGAGGGCGCAGACCTTTTCGGGTGATGCCGATTGCAGGGCTGCCCCCACGAATGAGTCAAGCTCCTCCCGCACGAACTTCTTCTTCGACGAGGTCATCGCAGCCTCTACGAGCCTCTCAGGCGTGAGACTGCTGTCAAACGACTCGAGCTGCCGGTCGCGCACGACGACCGTCGGGCACTTCTTCTCCTCCTCCAACCGCTTACGATAAAGGCGCTGCTCACGCTCCTGTTGGCTTTGAAATTCCGACTTGTACGAGTGGCGCTGCGCCCCGTCCGACCCCTCTCGACTGTTTGCGGTGCGCCCAGGCTGACTGTGCGCGGCGATCTCTATCAACGAGCTGCTGTCACCAGTGATGGCTTGCTGCAGTGCCATGGCCAGCCTGCGGACCGAATCCTCCAGCGTGTTCTTCGCGCCACTTAGCTCGCTGCTGATTTGGATAAGGCGTCCGCTGAGCTGCCCCATGCGCATATTGATGCCAGCCGCACCCTCCAACACGAGGTGCTGCAGGATGCGGAGGACCTTACTCCTCACGCAAAGGGATCGCGTATCCAGGCGGTTCAGCAGACCCTTGAAGATCATCTCGCATGCGTAGTCTGACTGAAACGTTGCCTCGCGGATCTCGTCCATTTGAAAGAACGTCACCGATGGCATGCTGTCGTCCTCCGTGGCTGCCGTGACGAGGCGGATGAACGGGTTAGCCGAGTCCTTCACATACTCGAAGATCGACGACACTGTGGAGTTGACACTCTGCATCGTCGCGCCCCGTCGCGGGTGCAGGCTGCTTAAAAAATAATAATTGAACTACAGCCAACTCTGTTGAGTGCTACAGGCGCGAGTGAGGTGCGGGGGCGGGTGCTACTCGCGGGCCATGTGCGTGGCAAGTGACACCGCACCACTCCAGTGGCACATCACCCACAGGGGCCATTAGTAATAGTGAGAGAGAGAGAGAGAGAGAGAGAGAGAGGAGGCAAAAAGGGAGGAGGGGGTAAGCGAGGAGCAAAGCAGCCGCGCCACGAGTCGCGGGCTCATCGACTACGTCGTGCCTCACTGCCCACCAGCGGTGACGCCAGTCCTGCGTCGCACGGCGGTCGCTACGGCCAGCAGGGCTGGACTGCACCACACACCAACACACTGCCCCCCCCCCTCTTTCTTCCTCTCCCTCCCCCCCACCGGGGCCTCCAGCTCACGTGCGCCGTGCCATCATGAGCAGGACGCTCAGGTTTGCTGCGAGGGCGATCAGCTTGGACACCACGCGGTCCTCTATTTTAGTGTCACCAACCGCGAAGGGGTCGACGATGCCACGTACGATGCACCCGACGGCATTCATGACACCGGCCGTCGCGATAATTTTTTTGGCACATACGCCAAGGCAGAGGAGCTCGCACGGGTCCAGCAGGTTCAACGTGTCTTTCACCGAGCGAATTCGGCTCACTGCCGCGTCTTGCATTGCTCCACGCTCAGCCTTCGCGCATCGCGGCTGGATAATCGGCTCGTGCACGAAAGCGGCAGTCTGGGTCTCGAGGGTCCCGCATGCGCCAAGCATTCGGGAAGGGGAGGGTGGCTTCACTGAAACAGTACCGGCTCAGCGATGGGCAACTGGCGCGTCGCTTGCCCCGATGCAAAGCCGTGAACAATATTCCCACCAGCCCCCCGCTGGTTGGGCCACTCAAGAGACGGGTGAGGTCGGGGTTGCCAATGCCCAGGATGCAGGGCGCGATGGATAGCACCCCCGCACTCTCGATGAATGTCAGGCACGAGTCGTACAGCCCCACAAAGTCCTGGGCACCATCGACGAGTGCATCATGCAGGTAGCGTTGGGGCACCACGCCCACGATCCACTGGTTCAAAAAGTATCCCATGCTCGCGGTTGCCCTCCTGGTCGGCGTACGAAATTGGGTTGACCTTCTCGTCGCGCAGAAGCCCCTCGTCGCTTGTGGTGGAGGGGTCATTCATGCGGCAGACCCCCGCTGCTGATCATCTGAGCGGCGATGGCCTCCCTTCAGGGGTCGGTGCTGGGTGCCCCTTCGGCCTACCCCACCTGCTATGACACAGGTACTACGGAGTGGATTCGGATTTCCGCCGCGGGAGCCACCACGCAGGAGCTCTAGGCAGCGCTCCGGCGCAGCACTGGTAGGGTTGAGGCGTCGGAGATGGCACAGGCTGCGCCGCGCTGCGCACTCTCACTCCATGTGTGCGCAGTGGCCTCGTTGCCGGCGGCACGGAATGGGCGTCGCCCTGCCGGAGCTTGCCGACACGGGAGCATTGGGTCATTCCACCTGCTTGATACAGTGCTCCGCAACGATGCTCATAAACAGCCGTGCGACAGGCTCATCGTACAGGCACAGGGCCTGCAGCGGTACGACAAAGGCCTTAAGAGCCCTTTGAACGTCAGGGAAGTCACCATCGCGATAGGAGGAGAGGATTCGAACAGACCGCCGCGTCACATCCGCTGCCTCTTCATCCAGTTGATGACGTTCACGAGTGGCTCTCATAGCACTCGCCATGCTGAGGGCGAGTTTCCGCTGCTCGGGTAGCTTCCTCAGCCGGCGAGGAAGCCCTGAGCTGTCAGCCTCGATTGAGCTACTGCGGTAGGCTTGCTCCGTGTCCACAGATCCTGGGTACGACGGCCACTTCGGCGGTGTGGAGCGTGCGGAGACCACTGATTGTGTGAAGGTGAGGGCTGAGTGGGCTGTCGTGGGTCGCACCGCTGACTTGAAGACGGTCAGCTTCCCGTGGACGGTGCGGCCGTAGAGCGTTTCCGTCAGCGGCCGGCCCGGCATCTCCACCTGCGACCGCGCGTAGGCCGGGATGCCGGGGCCGAGCTGCGCCCCCACCCGGGGCTGGGAGAACACGGTGGCGCGCGCCGCCCTCTCCGAGCTGCCGCTCACGAAGGCAACTCTTTCGCGAAATGTGCACTGGGCGAGGGGCACGGGGAATACCCCCTGCCGGTCCTCGAAACTTGGGTGCCGGTGGCACATGCCAAGCAGCAGAATACTGGAGTTCTGCACCCAGCGGGCGGACGGCATGGCGGCCCGGCCACGCTCTGCTGCGCCGGGGCCTTCGCGCACCAGCTGCGTTAGGCGCGCGATCAAGTCCTCCGCGAGGACCTTCTGGTCGACGTAGTCGAGGGCGATGTCCCGCACAACGGCGAAGGGGTCGTTGACACCTAGTCTCATGAGGCCAGCAACTTCGCGCGATGCACCACGGGCGCTGCCACCACCGAGATCCATGTCACACAGCGCGACACACAACTGGAAGAACGCCACGCGAGATTCAACGCAGTGCTCAAGACACGCGAGCGTAGCCGCCGTCAAGAACGTTTGAGCGAGCATGGTGCGCGCCTTAGGCCCGAGGTGAGGGAGCCAGTGCCGCAGAAGGGTGAAGAAGCCGATGCGGACGACATCATGCGCCACAGGCAGATACCCCGAGAACTGGGCGAGGAGAGAGGGGAAGCAGCCCTCCGCCAGGTGTTGTGGGTCCCTTCCCACGATCTCGAGAACGAGAGCCTGGTCCGCCAGCGGCATCGTTGCAAAGTTCGTGAAGACGATGCCCGGAGCGAACTCAGCAACCAGTGAGGTGTCATTTTCCGTGATGGCGCGAAGGGCAGCGAGCACGCGGTGTGGGCAGTGGCTCCACTGCCTCAGAAGCGCTGAGCGGGTGCACATGAGAAGCTGCTCCCGGGCGGCAGAGCGACCCCCGCCCGCAGCACTGGCGAGGCGTAGCTCGAGGCCGATCACTTCTGCTGCGGCCTGGAAGAGATGTGTTTCCAGCCACAGCGTCAGCGCGTGGTAGACGGTCTCCGCTGACGCAGCGCCGCGTTCCTGCGAACACAAGGCCGTGCCCGAGTCCACCAGCACGCCGCAGAGCTGAATGGCTACTCGTGCGCGTGCAGCATCAGCCTTCAGCATCGTGGCGATCTCAGCGAGATCTAAGGCGACCAGTGCCTTCACCCCCCGCCACAGCTGGTTGAACAGCTCCACATTCTCGCGGGTTACACGCGCGGAGTCGCTACAGGCTGCGTGCATCACGAAGTCGACCATTGCCTGAGCGACCGGCAGCGTGAGCTGCAGCGCCCCCGCACTCGCCCAGTCCAGCAGCATGACGAAAAGGTCGCGCGCAATGTTGTGCATCTGCCTCGGCGCGGCAGCAGGCGACCACAATGGAGAGCTTGCCACTTCCACGATCGGGCCGCTGAGCGACGGGGCAACCCCCGTGAAGTACGCTGGCCGCAGCGAGATGAGTCGCGCGACGACCAGCTTCACGTTCGCAGGCACGTGCTCGCGCGCTGCAAGGAGGGCGACGACGTCACTCACCCAGCCACTCGGGTTAGTGCCAAACTTGTTCGCGAGGAAGTCGAACAGCTCGAGGTACGCCCCACAACAGCTACTTTCCCAGACCGGGTCAACGTCGATGAGCGCCACTGAGCGCGCGCCACTTTCCGCCCGGCTGGATCGTTCGTGGCCCTGCCACATCGGCGCTTGATTTTCCACACCGTACTGCTGCTCCGCCAGCGGGAGACATGACGACAGGTGTTGCCCGGAAGAGGGTACAGGATCACTGGGAAACCCGAGATCACGAACGTGGGTCGATGCCACGCGGCTTAGGCCGTCGGTCTCACCGCCAGTCAGCGACGTGACTGGGGTGACCATCTCGCGGTGGATGGCATGCGCCACAGGGCCGGGGCATGGGCCTGGGCTCGACGACGTGGACGGAGAGGTCAGGCAGGCTTCCACCCGGGGTAGTTCAGCCGCTCCCCGCTCACGGGCCATCTCCCACGCGTCGCGCAAGATGGCGACGCTTTCAGAAGTGGTCGTGCAGGTCGTCTCCTCCGTAAAGCGGTGGCGGCGCGCGCAATCGGTAACCATCGCCCACAGCCCCCCACCACCACTGCTGCTTCCCTGCCCGTCGAGCAGCAGCTTCATGAACACTCTCTCCTGGTCCTGGGTGGCCATCAGGGCAGCCGACAGGCAGCAGTGCGCCGCTTGCCTGAGTTTTAGAGCGGCGAGTACCTCCTCCTCCTCCTGGTGCCTCGTGGCACCGGCCCTGCATCCCAGCGGCCCCGTTGGAGCCGGCGGTGGCGTGCGGCGCACCCGAACACAGACTTTGATCAGCGCCACCACCAGCTCCCGACTCGTCAACGGCTGCCCCGTTGACAGCTCACCTACGTAAGCCGCGTTGATCAGGCCCTTCAGTACCACTCCGTCGAGCAGCCGGTACATCAACTCGATCAGCGCGAATGCTCGACGTGGGATGGCCCCACTGCCCCGCTGCGACTCATTCGCCTCGCTCACGAGGCCGCGGATACGTGCAGTGTAGAATTTCGCGCACTCGGCCGCGGGAAGCCGACGGATCGCAGGAAGGGCGACCCGCTGCGTGAGAGCCCACCACATGTCGGGTGGTAGCGGACTCCGCTGAAGCTTCAAGGTTTCGTCGACCAGCGCAACCAGAGCCTCCGGGGGCTGACGGTCCAGCAGTGCTTCGATGACACGTGCAAGCTTCGTGGAGAGTGGGTGCGCGGCGCTCCGCAGGTGTGGTAGTGCGCCCACCACGACCATGGGATCGACTACACCCGCTGCACCGACCAGAGTGACCAAAGCTTCCAAGAGAACGAGGTAGTTCCCGCTCTCCGTGCTACCAGCCGGCAGCTCCTGCTCCCCGTTGACCGGCAGCTCGTCGTTGATCAGCTGCACCACAACCCTCGACACCCTCATCGCTACCCGCTGGCACGGCTCTGAAACGGGGACATCAGCTGCACTTGTGGCAAACAGCCGTGCCACGACCTTCGCCGCACGCGCGATGAGGTCCACCGCGAGGGGCTCCCGAAGCAGACAGTGCGGCTGACAGAGCCACTCGGTGACTCCCAACGCGCGCTGCACGTCCCGCTCAACGTGCTCCGACAAGTGTGCCAGCGTCGCGCTCGGGCTACCCGCTACGCACCGGTCCAGAATGTATAGTGATAGATCAAGGCGGGCCCGCTCGACCTCTCTCGCCACGGTGGTCAGCGGTCGTGGACTTCGAGGTTCACCGGACCCAGGCACCGCCCACGTTTGCTGAAGGGCAGCAAGCAGCGCGGGGAGGTGCGCTATGACGCTCTCCCCAGGGCTGTGACCCCCTGGAGGGCACGTGGGGCTCCCCTGAGGCGTGTTCGCAATGCTCTCGAGGACGTAGCTCAGCACAGTGCATGCAGGGGCAGTGGCCCACAGCGTCCGTGAATGTGCCGATTGTGGGCCGCCGCCATTGCCATTGCTTCCCCTCCCCGCGTGCTCTCGCAGGTGCTGGCGCATGGCGACCAGCTCGTCGGTGCACAGCCGCACCAGTTCGTCGCTGCAGGCGGCAGCGAATGGCGTGAGTTCCGTCTTGAAAGCAGTGATGCACGCAATCTCACTCGACCTCGCTGGGGCGTACTCGGCAGCGGGCGAGGCGCTCTGGGCACTGAGGCGCGCTCGGCGCCCTGCCCCGTGCACCTCCGACACCACGTTGAGTACGTGCGCCACGGTCAGCTGTCCAGAAACTGTGGCGAGTTGGCATAGAACACGAAGAAACGGCATCGCACGCGGCTCACTTCGTGTGAACTCCGTATCCGCGTAGCCTTCGAGCGCCTCACGGAGGAGGTACACATCTGTGCCCATCCACTCGGAGGAAGCCTCCAGCGCCTGAAGGACGGCTGCCCAGAGTCCAAGGCTATGCAGTGCACGCAGTCCGAGAAATAGCGCGGTGGCGTGCGACGGATCGGCCGCGAACAGCGACCGCAGCGAGTGGTGGCGGCGGTGCTGCAGGAGCACCGAACGCAGGTGCACTTCGCATGCGGTCGCGAGGTGCGCCATCAGTAGCGACCGCCGCCGATCCTTCAGCTCGGAGCGGGTGGCCGCCGCCACATCGGTCTCGGTGTCGCGCGACACGGCAAGAAGGGCCTCGCCGCACCACTGCACCCGCTCCACGTCCCACGCAGGGGGGCGGAGTGACGACGGCTGCAACAGCAGGCGCATCGCTACGGGAACAATCAGTGACGAGGGAGCGACCTCCCGAATCACACCTTCGGCGAGCACCTGACTCTCTCTCACTACCACTGACCGGATGCATCGTACAAGGATCACCAGGCGCTCCAGGATCAGCAGTGACACGGAGTGCACCGCGGCATGTTCCCCGGAGTGATAGACTGCATCTTGCGATTCAAACCACAGTAGAAACTGTTGCAGTGCGACCGTCAGATACGGCCACAGCATGCAGCCAGCCTCTGGTGCATCGCGGCGGCGCTTCCTGGAAAACAGTTCTGAAGAGTCGACCAGACGGGCACTTCCCAGCCACTGGCAGTGCTCCATGGCGCACAGCAGCTCCTTCAGGAACACCATCCAGGCATTGACGTCCACGGAGCCTGCCTCCCCAGCGACTGGACATCGAGGGGCGGCTGCACGAGTACCGGGTATCGCAGCAGGCGCCCCCTGCCATGTGGCCCCACCGGCCCCGTAGTCCAGCCAGGCGGCCAGACCATCCCCACCCGAACCGCGAGAGCAACAGCGGTGAAGACCGATGAAGATCCTTTGCGCCACTTGGCGTGCTTTGGAGCCCAGCGCGGCATCTTGTGTGGCGGCAAGTGCAGCGCGCACCACCGCACCAAGGGGGTTGCCACTGGTACGGTCCTCGCTAAGTGGCTCACTCGCTGCGGCTTTCACGATATCTCCAAAGCGCCCAATGAACGCTACCAGTTGCTCAGCCACGGTGAGAAGCTGGTCCAACACTCCCACATGGTCCTCGTCAATATCTGTACCGCGCCGGACGGCGTTCAGGAGGCCGTGCGCGATGGCTGGAACATGCTGTGCAACAACGCCGGCGATCTCTTCACCGACCTGCCCAATCAGTTTGCTTATGGCGATAGTACCGCCAAGCCGCTCCCACAACGGTGACCGCTGGACCATCGCTGTGACTCCCTCAAAAACCTGCGAGGCCACACTCGGCATGTCCCTAGTGTCTCCAGGGAGCGCTGGCCGCGAGGTAGTCTTCGGATCGCCTACCTGCGCCGCGCCGTGTGGCCCGTTTCCCGACCTCACAGACCACTTCACTAGTTCTAAAAGCGCATCGGAAGATACCTGGCGCGCCAGCGAATCGGTGGGGTTAGCGACTCCAGCAAACAGTGCGGCAAGCAAATGCTGCGCACCGTCCTCGGGCTTATTTGCCAGCCACCGAACGCACTGCATCAGCAGCGACTTGAATAGCTCAGCCAACACATTGTCCTGCGAGGCAGCCAGATCGATGATGACAGGAAGCACAGTGGGGTACCACTCAACGGCTACGAGACCCAGGAGCCACGCAGTCGTTGCGTGCAGAAGTTCCGCAGCCGCTACACGTGCATTCCGATCTTTGGAAAGCCGCGCCAAGTGGGCCAAGCGGGGGAGAAAACGGCCGAGTGGGAGCTCCACCACTTCGTCGCCCATTGGAATGGGTAGTTTGTGCGTCTCCGCCAATATCCGCGTAACGTGGGTCCAGCATTCTTTCTGACGGCTGGAGAGGGAGCTGGGCAATTCAGGGCCCGCTGGTGGGGTATGGTCCTCCAGCCTGCTGCTCATGTGGCCGATTCCGTGCTGCCCCAGGAGGCGACAGAAATCGATGGACGCCAGCTCCTCTTTCCCGAGTGTGTCGAGCGCGTGCGGCACCACCCGACAGGAAACGTTCGTGGCGTCACTCGAGAGCCACTGGCGCAACACGGAAATCGCCCGATCAAAGACGAGCGGTGTGTCTGCCCCAAGTCGCAGTACCGTTTGCATTGCTTCTGCACGGGCTTCGTCTGCCACCGGTGCTCTGAGCGGTATCTCAGTGAGACTTACGGCGCACTGGAGAAGCAGATCGCCCGAGAACACGGCCAGGCGCCGGTGGGCCATGGCTGCGTAGTCGCTGGTGAAGGCTATGCCTTCACCGAGTCGCATGGATGGTGCTGACGCCCAGGCACGAAAGATGGCAGCCAGGCACGTATAGAAACCTGAGACGAACGGGTATTGGCGGGAGAGACCGATGAAAGCACCAAGGAGTATCTCGACCACCCGCCCGCCCGTACTGCCATCATCCATGGGAGCTCCCGCCCGCACGATTTGGTGCACACAGCCAACGACGAAGGAAACCAGGTTGAGGAACAGCGCGTAGTCCTTGGGGTTGCCGGGCGAGACTGTATCCTCGCCAAGAGCGAGGATGGACTGGAGATGTACCTCCTCCGTACGGGCTACGTCACCCCTACTCGCACGTGGCCCCTCTACAAGGGCCAGACGGTAGTCCAGCCGTTTGACAATGTCCACAATCGCCAGCGTTGCTTCTTGACTCAGGGAGCGGCGAAGCGCCACGATGTCGCGGTCGGAGAACACACTGCTCCACGGGTAGCCCCAGTGACCCACCGTGATCGGGCCGTCGAGGAGCCAGACCCAGAGCTGAAGGTACACGCCGCAATACCGCACCCCTTCGCCTTCTACTGGGATCATGTCCTCATTCTCCAAGGCGGCAGCACGCGTGACGGTGGACGAGGTGCCAGCGGAGAGAAGAATGCTCTTCCGCACGAACCGCCTTACGATTCCTGCCGCGAGCTCCGCGTGCTTTCTTAAGGCCAGCAGCAGCTTAAAACAGCTATGCGCAGTCGCAGCACGCATGCGCTCCAAAAAGAAGTCTTGGGGATAGAGGAGGAGAGTGGCATTCAGCATTGAACCGATCGTCACCGCTGCGGAGGGGTGCGGCTCGGCCTGCATCGCCATCAGCATCCCCGCGAACCCGCTGATAAAGTGCGGCACAAGGCGCGCAGCTTCTTCAGGGCCGCCACCGGGCGGGCCAAGCAGCGGCTCGCATTTGGAGCACAGCACCTCAAGGACACGGTGAAGCTCACCCTCGCCGCGGAATATTGCCATGGGCCGTGCGAGCAGCCCTATCTGGATTAGCGCAAAGGCCAGCGCGTTGCGGGCCACCGCTGATGCCCCCGGCGCGTCACCACGCACGATTGCTTCGGCCTGCCACAGCAGCCGATCGAGCGTCACAGCGGCGGCGGCGGTGTCGTCGTTGCCGGCCGTCACGAGACCGTCATTTTGCTGCGGCTGCGTGCCGTCGCTGACCGCGGTGGTGCACAGGTGCATGGCCACTGCCTGAAAAAACGCGGCGGCCGCTGGGTACGCCGCTCGGTGAAGGTCAGCATTGCCGTGGCACCAGAGGGCAAGCAAGATCGCCGACGTGTCTGGCGCATCGATCACGAGGCACGCTTTGAGCAGCATGGAGTGATTGGCGAGCAGCTTTAGCGCAGCGCGAGTAACGCGGTAGGAGCGCGCCTGCTTCGCCACCAGCAGGGCCTGCTTCACCAGGTGGTGGAGCTCCACCACTGCCGACCACTCCGATGTGGTGAAGTCCAGGGCACAGGCTGAAAGGAAACTGTCCAGTCCCACTAGCAGCCCCTCGCCGACGGTCTGCTCGGTTACGAGGCGGAGGCTCATGCGCTTGGCGAAGCCCATCAGCGTCGCAAATACCTTCGGCGCACGCGGCTGCATATCGCCACGGAACACACAGCACAGCTTGCCCATCAGCTGCATGGCCACGCTCTTGAGACGCTGGCCACTCGCCATGTTCTTGTCGACGACGCGGAGACACGCGTCGGTGACGCGCTCACATTCGAACGCGGCTGGCGGATACCACACGAGGTCACGTTCCATGTGGTGCTGGATGGTCGAGAGCAGTGCGACGAGGACGCTGAGGCACTCCGCCTGGGACTCGGTGTGCTGGTTCAGCCGCCAGAGGCTGGTGAACATGTCGAGAGCAACCTGGCGGCACTCCCTCGCCATTCCCTGCGTCATCGCGGCCATGCAACATCTCTGCACCGTGCCGAGGCAGCGCATAGCGCTTCGTATGGCCTTCGAATCAACCACGCCCGTCGTCGCACTTAGTGGCCGGCGCAGGTAGCCGACGTACCGCAGAAGTCCATCTGCTTCATCCTGCGAGTGCCTGCTGAGTGTCGCGATGAGGTCGCGTTGGAGTGCGGGATCGATGCCGGGCGCGTCCACCCCACCCAGCACCGGCACAAGGGACTGGATACGCCGCTCAATGTCGTCAAAACCCTTGAAGCACTCGTGCTCCGTCGTGTCTGCCGAGGTCTCCGTGATACGCTGCAAGGAGACGAGGTCGCTTTCGATTGCCCGGAGAGTTTCCCGGGCCGCCGCCTCCATCTCCCGATCCGCGTAGCGGTAGAGACGGCGCTCCGACGCGTATGGCCTTGAGCAGCAACCCGCCTCGCCAGCAGCCTGCCCCGTCACCCCCCCCCTCGACTGAGGCAGTTGCCGTCGCAATGGCCGGCTAGTGTGGCGTGGCCCCAGAGAACCTAGAACAAACCCACCGGCGCCAGCCGCCCCAAGCACACGACAGCAATACCCGGCACAGGCGAATCCGGTGGTGCGGCGCAGCAGAACGCCCCGCAGCGGGCAAGCTGCCACTGCTCACCACCGCACAGACCGGCAGACGCACAACGTACACGCCGTTCCACTCCCCCTCCCCCCATTCTACCCCTACCACTCCATCTCAGGCGGTGGCACACTTCGCGCACAGTTCATCTCCGCCCCCTAATGCAAATAGGCCCATTTCCACGTTTGAACGGCGAGCTATTTCACGTCTGGGGATGGATAGTGTGACAGGGCAAAGATTCCAGCGAACCAGAATGCGTGAACGTGGAGCGGCGTGCCCCCCTCCCCCACCACTCCCCCTCTACCCT
>PGOM01000009.1:65857-79929 GCA_002921335.1 Paratrypanosoma confusum | reverse complement strand
CCCCCCCCCCCGTTCGCTCGCACGATGCTAGAGACGGGGAGTTGGACAATGAAATCCAGAGACAGCAGGCAATTAGGCGACCGCATCTTTCGATGGACCTCGTGCAGACAGGCGTGCCAAAGCACAGTTTCCCCCACAACATGCTCCACAGACGCGGTGGACCAATCTGATGCACGGTGCGAATCTGAAGGGCTTGTGGCGGTCCCCTTTCCCGCACTTCTCAGGAGCGCGGGAATACCTCACCCCATCGCTACCACTGGCCCCCGAGAGCGCCTGTTCAACTGACACGACTTGGGTGTTCCCCTCCTATCTTCCCCACTTCTTCCCTCCCTCCGCTGCCCCTCCCCCCCACTAGCAAGGACAGCAACCCGCTCAGAAGGGGATTTCCGCGAACGTTCGCACCGTAAGTGCCTTCGCCTTGGCCGTCAAGCCACTAGGTGCTGGTCTCTCGCTGCCGCCACTTTCAAAACTGCTGGTGCTGTCCTCGACGTGAAGGGCGAATGGCAGGACGGTGCTGAGGAAAGTCACTAGAGGCCAGTCATGCGCAATCACGAGTGTTGGCGCGATCTGGCGACTGATAGCCTCATAGCCCTTGGCCGTCGAGCAAAAGAGAATTTTGTGGCGAGCCAGGCCTTCGATGCCAGAAAGTTCCGCGAGTACGCTTCCCTTGCTACTCACGTCGGCGGAGATGCGGCACATTACATACACATCGGAGTTACGGCACAGGGTGGCGAAGACGTCTCTGGCTCCAGGCCGCCAGCTCACGCCGTCGTGTAACACTTCCCATGCAACGCACACCTTGCTACCATGTAGCTTCTTTTGACGAATCAAGCTCCACAGCGCGCTTTCTGACGACGTAGAACTCCCTGCTGTACAGCTACCCGCAGATGAGGGAAACGAGGGGTGAGGCCGTATGCGACCACCGTCGGAGCTCCGGCGCCGTGCAAATAAAATGTAGAGTGAAACTGCCCCAACGACAGCAGCTATCCACGAATACGACGAATCCTCCCACAGTGAGTCAAAAAACGGCTTGCGACCCATTTGTCTCTCTCTTTCTCCACTCGCTCCCTTGCCACGACAGGTGTTCTTACGGTATCCTCCCACCACGTCCGTCTGTGCAGAGCGGTGCCCTAGCGAAAGCAGCAGGGGCGACTTGGGGCAAGACTAGGGGATGAATCGGCTACTGTCTTCTTTCTCTTCGCACCGTTTTTGTTGCCACGCGTGTTCTTGAGTGTGTGTGTGTACCACATCACCTCAGTTGGTGCCGTGGAGCTGAGGGAGGTGCACGCGCAAGAGAGTCCAGCTTATACTCCTCACTGCAGAGCGGTGCCCTTACCCTCCTCGCCACTTGCTTCTCTCCCCCCCTCATACCACTTGCTAAGGCGAGTGGTGCGCGTTGGAAGCATCACCTTTATTTGAGTCGCCCGCGGGGTCACCTGCTCCCTTTCCGCGTACTGGGTTTCATTGGTGGGGGAGAGGGTGCCTGGTTTGCTCTCTTCATAGCACCATCACCTCTTGCACAGGGGTAGCTGGCTCTGTCGGCGCTCGGCACAATGAGATACTACGATATCGCCAACAGCGTTCTGTGCGCCTATTGGGTACCTTCTCAAAGGCAATGAGAGAAAAGCGAGCGATGGTGAAGCCTACTGGACGTGACGTTCCAAGCATTTGCCGAGGACGAGCGAGTTGGAAGGAGCTGCAGCACCAGGCACGCGCAGCCTGTCACGTGGAGCATGCTCGCGGTCTCGAAAGCAGAAAATGATGCGGAGGGCCTCATCGTCACTTGGTCTTGTGCATGTGTGCATTTACGCGACATATGCGTACACCTCTTGCTCCTCAGTGCGCTCGATGAACCTTTTCTCGATCAGTGCGTCGATCCTCGATTTCACGTCTGCCGTTGCCGCGGGGAAGAAAATGGCCAGCGACTCTTGGACCTTTTTACATAGACTGGTATGCTCCAGAATGCGGTGGCTCTTCATGATGCGAACAATGGCGCAATCGATGCTCATCGATCGGTGTGACGTTGAAGAATCGCCAGTGGTTGGCAGCTCCCCCCGAACAGCTTGGCTCGGCGTCCACGACGTGTTGTTCGCCTGGGGTCCTCCACCAAAGCGCACTACGCCTTTCGGTGATGCGAAGCGCGTATTGAATTGGAATCTCTCCTCGTGGCCCCTTCGTACCACAGGGACTCCGTCTTCTTCCCGCCCTGGGACACGGGTGAGGACGCCACACGCTGCTGCGATGCCGAGTACCTTGAGCGCCTCCTCGGGGGTCATGCCTGTGGCGAGAGCCACTTGGCTCGGCGTCTTCTCCGGCTCACATTCCCCCGCCAAGTTGGACTCGGATGTCGGCTCGAAGCAGAGGAGCGTGCACGCAAGCGGCGGCGTAGCGAACAAAGTGTATCGCTTCCGGTGGTTGAGGGTGATCTGCACGGTACCCATGTTGGCCTGAAACTTGAGCTGCCTCCCATTGTGGTGTCGAAGGTAGAACTCGGAAAATTCCTGCATGCACACCCTCAGCGGAGGAGGCAGCTCCAGCGCAAACTCTGAAAACGCCGGCCAGTAGCCCATTGTGAGCACAGTAACGGAGAAGGAAAGAGGCAGCGTCACCTTTCGCCGCGACAACGCAGCGGCAAAGCGCTCGTTGAGCTCATTGCGCTTCTCGACATCTTCGAGCATCCCGAGGATGCGGCTTGCAGCAAACGAGCCCCACTCTCTTTTCAACTTGTTCGCAAACACGGCCTCGGAGCCAGTGTCGTCGCTCTGCTTTGATGCCACGAGCCTGGACCCCAGGTGGCGTTTGTAGTACAGCTCAAAAAGATCTTTGTCGCGAATAAAGCGAAACAGTGATATCGCGTTTTCCGTCACGACTTCTAGCTCTTCGTCCGTGATCTTCTGGCGTAGGTAGTAGTCGACGTAATGGGACAGGCACTCGGGAAGGTCACGGGTTGCGTTGAGAGCGTCTGTGAATGCGTTCGTAACAGGGGCCATCACCCCTGGATTACCACATTCAGAAAGCACCTCCGCAAACTTTTCGATTCGCTGATGCAGTGCTAGAAGTGCCTTCACGATGCCCATCGACCGCAAGAGAGGCTGCTGCTCTGTCTGGGTAGAAAAAATTGCACTTCCCTCCGCACCGACTGCCACCGCGACCGAGTTGATAAACGCTGGCCCATCGCTGACGCTGGCGAATGCATCGAACACCTGCTTCATCCCACTGATGTCCCACTCACGGAGCAGCGACTCGGCTCCAGCACGGAGTTCCTTCGCCTTTGCCTTCACCAACTGGTGCCTCATGACATCCTCCACCTTCTTCACGGACACGCTACATAAAACGCGGTGGGCGTTTTCATTCTCAGTCGCCACCACCTCATCTACCCAAACAAGGTACTTGCTCACCATACAGGACAAAAGAGCGGGATCGGCAAGGGCTACGTACTTCGCCTCAATCAAATCCAGATATGGCTTTTCCACAATCGGCTCATAGTATCCTTTACGATCCAGATTCACGAGCATCTGAGATACGGCTTGCAGTAGCGCGGCAGCACTGCGCTGATGAATGGAGGAGAGAAAATTCACCGACAGTCGGCTGCTCGCAGGGGGGCGTTTGATCACCCCCACCCCAAAGAGCTGGTTTCCGAGCGCGAGGATGCTCGGCTTGTTCTGTGGCACGGTGTAGTTCTTCACGAAATAGATCAGTACGTCGCTAACCTGTCTTAGTGCGGTCTGGTAGTGATCCCACATTCGCTGAATCGTCTGAAGGAAGTCCGCGTCCTCGACATGATCGAGTTCCCTAGCGAGGCAGCCAACGAACCATTTGAGCGTCTTCTCCATACTATGGAAAACGACTACCCCACAGCGCCGCTGGCACAGCTCGAACACTGCATGATGCGTTGTTTGAAATGAGTAACTAGACGGTTGCCCCTGCAACAGGCAGCACACGGCGCGGTGCAAGATAGCCCATTTGTTCTCGATGAAAAGGACTTCGGACGGGTTCCGGCACAAGGGAAAGGCATCTGGAATCGAAAACATCGACGACGCCGACGGGACACCAGAGAGCTCTGCATCCTCTTTCTCCGGGAGAAACTCCCTTTCCCGTTTCCGCTTCACCTCAAGCAATGCCATGGTGGCCAGCGACGAGCAAGGTGGAAGAGCTGCGAAGGGACTTACTGGTCAGCAAGGGGGTGAGCGAAAAAGCAGTCAGCGAACGAAAACAAGGGAAAATGAAAAATGAAGGAGGCACTGGGAGGGAAGTCGACTAAAGTCGGGCAGCTCCGAAGCACGCCAGTGAATTTAGGCTGTACCTTAGAACGGTAGCTTTCGAGGCCCCACGCCGAGCTTTACCACTCCTACTTCTATCTTTTTCTCTCTCTTTCTTTTACTGATTGCTCTCCTTGCAGCTAGAGGGGATTACCTTCATACCGGCATGCTTGTACCGCATGAGAGCCTACTTTGCGAATGGAAGTTCCGATCGGGGAGTGTATCTATTTTGCAAAGTGGCAGCCACATAGCTGGAGGTCGAGCAGCAAATCACACACCCCGCCTCGGCATTTTCGCCTCCACTCAGCATGCCAGTGCAGGAGATAGAATTCTGACTACCCAGGCATGCATTACCTACAGCTGGCGATGCCAAGCACGGGACAGCCAACCATTTTCCTCGATGCTTGAGTGCGTGTATGCTAGTTACTGTTAGACGGGCTGTCACCAGGCCAGTGGAGCTTTTTCTGAGGGAAGTGGGAGGGCTGCTGGGAATGCAGGAAAGGGGATTCGACGGAGCTTCGCAAAATAGTGACAAAGGGGCGAGGTGGGAGGCTGCTTCTTGGGTTCTAGCAGTCAGCTAGCCTTCAGTGCCTTGCCTCCTCCTTTTTGTTCATCCAGAGTCGCTACTTTCTTACCCATCGTCTGTTTCACCCGGCCCGGCATTTCACTTCTCCTACACACACAACGGACCACCTTGCCAATAAGCCTACGTGGTAAAACACGGAGACAGGCATTGTCACTGAATAAACAACGGTATGTCCGTACCGGTGGGGAAAGCTATGGGGGGCGCCTTGTAGCAGCTCGCCTTCTCCCCCTCTCTCTTCCAACTTCCCCAGCACGACGCACCGCTTTTGCAGTCGCCTCACTTCCATTTTTGACCTGGTAAAAGCCCCCGCCTTTTCATCGCTTCTCCCACGCACATATTTTTTTTTTGAAAGCGACGAATTTCTTATTGACCGCGGAAATTATCTGCTCACTTTATCCACCCATCCCACGTCCCACCAACACTTCACTTCCAGCTTCCCCCCTTTTACCCCTCCTTTCTCTTACCTACACCTCATTACCATCGCAAAAATGCGCCTGCACGGGTGAGAAAAGCTAGTCACAGGAAGGGAGTTAGGGAGGGAGCAGGGGGTTGACACCACACCAACATGCAGGGCAGATATTGTGAAGCAGTCCGTATTTACGCGGTCTTTTTTACAGAGCGGAAAACGCCGACAACAACGGCGTGGTCACGCTCAAAAGGCTCCAGAGACGCCTGCTCCAGCGGCTTTAGCCGGTCTTTTTTCAGCTTGTTCAGCTCAGAGGCGATGACGACAGAGGCTTCTAGCGTGGAGTCAATGCAATTAGCCTTGATAGATATGACGTAGTGCCCACCGTTTTTCAGAAAAGCCTGTGCATTTAGTGCAAGGATGCGAGCCTGGTCAGGCTGAGCAACATCCATGAAGATGCAGTCTACCATTGGCACCAGCATACGATACTTCATGGGGTAGCGAGCATCCTCGATAATTGGGACAATGTTTGGGCGTCGCTTCGACATGTCCACGAGGTCACGGCCACTGCGAGTCGAGAATTCCACAGCGTAGACCATTCCCTCCGGGCCCACGAGATCACTGACGTGGCTGACAGTGGTGCCGCTTGCTCCCCCCAGGTACAGCACCTTGCTACCGGGAACGATGTGGATTGCACTCACTCCCGCGTAGATGGCAGCAGCGAGCTTCGAGCGGTAGGGATTCCATAGGCGGTACTCCTTTTTCTCGTCACCACTCTGGGACGCACCAAGTTCAATGCGCTTTTCTCCGTAAACGGACACTCCCGGGACCATGTTCAGGGTGCACAACGAGTCCACCTTACTTTTCGAAATGAACACACCAGGATGGCGCATGTGAGGCTCCACGACAACTTTTGCACCAGCGCCCCCGCGGCCCCCACGGCCACCAGCGCCACCGCGGCCGCCGCCTCTACCCCCTCCACGACCTGCGCCTCCACGACCACCACCACCGCGGCCGCCACCGAAGCCACCCCCGCCACGACCACCCCCACGGCCACCCCCACGACCACCACCGAAGCCACCGCGGCCCCTCATCTTAATCGACTGTGTTAACAATACTGTTATGTTTTCTTTTACAGCAGCCACAGTTTTTTGGGTGAAATAGCACCACCCTTTCCTGAATGCACAGCCGGTGCAAGTGCCTATCTATATGTATGTGAGCTGGCGTACGGAACAGTGCAACCAGAAGCATATTTAGAATGTTCACTTGCCCCCCCCCCTTTCCCACGCCCACCTGACGCTTACAGGCAATCTTGCAGCGGCGGCGTGGGAATTCCCTCCTTTCGTTCACTGCTTGGAACAGGCATTTCCTGCTCACCGGCTCGCACGGATGTACTTGCCGCCATTACGCTAGAGAAGGGTGGAGAAGGCAGCGAAAGGATAGGCTGAAGGCCTATAAAAATAATTTTGTGTCTCGCAAGTAGCAGGTGATCCACGTGGGGTTTCGCTGCCGAGAAACCACCTAAGGATAGCAGAGGCAGTCTGATGAGCCTCGCCCACGGAGCCTAGCCAAACGGGGCCCACGGAGATATTTGTGATTGGCGCTTTTTGGGCGAGAGATAATGAGAGAGTTCAACAGAAATGCATGCCATCAGTCCTACTTTCGTACCCTTACTCCCGTTTTATTCTTCCTCCATTTCCACATGCTGACACATTGACGATCGACAGCACGTATCGTGAGCGTTGTAGCAGCAATGACTTTGTACTGTCCGGTGAAGGAAAAAAAAAGTCATTGCCGCCGAAATAACATGGGCCGGCCACCAAAAAATATGGCAGCGAGGCCACTGGGCCGCCCGGAAATCATCCATCCTGCCAGCGGCATCGAAATCGACTTCCCGCATGGACAGAGTCGATGTTTGGGAGGGAGAGAGAAAAATTCATTTTCGACTGCGCTCATTGCCAGTGGCCAGCAGCGACGGCGAAAGAATTATACAGGCCGATTTTTTAACGACATGTAGCCCAGTCTTGCATGCGTGGCCTCTCCCCTCTAGAAATATTTTTCATTTCATACATGTTGAGGGGCTCCTTTTTTGCCCGGGCCGAACCGAGGTTAAAAAGACTTTTCAGTAGAAAGGCTCACTGTCATTTGGTAACTCGCACGACCTACACTTCAAGCAGCATTTCTCGAACTCGGCGCTCGACAGTCTCTCTGACGTGTACGATATTCTCAGGTACGTGATAGAGGTTAGACAGCTTAATCCACTCCACGGCAACATCTTGGCCCTGATCCGGAGCAATCTGTGCGATGCGGCTCGACATTACCACGTCCACAATGGAACCAACCACAACGAAGGCCGTACCGAGGCGGAGGTAACAACATGACATTCCCAGTAGCGATCGAGCACGGCGGTCAGAGGGCAGCGCAAGTTGCTTTAGTCCAAACACAGAGAGCGGGACGTCGATGTACCGCGTGTGGTACACGCCCTTTCCCACTGGGGAAACAATTTCGCAGGGTTGTGGGGAGATGACAACTGTTGTTCGCCTCAGCCTCCGCGGTGGATCTAGGCCATCTGAGTCATGTCCACCGCTGTGTGTCGCTTCAGAAGTGGCGGAGTCAAACTGCTTGCCAGATGAAACGGTGTTATCCCCAGACCTAGCGACAGCTAGCAGCCGGCTGCATTCCTCGCTGGCCGCACTTTCCATCGTTGAATAGGCACTAGCACACTGGTGGCCTTCATTAGAGGGATGCTGCATCAAAGTCAAGAAAGATGCACTCTCGAGCACATCTTGTGCCTCCCCTGCTGGGGTACTGGTGCATTCAGGGTGTGGGGCCTGCACAACATCGGCATCGACAGGGAGAAGTAGTGGCGATCCCAAACACGTGCTGGATTCGTTGTGAGCCACCTCGTCTGGTGGCGTCGCCAGCGAGAAGCAGTCGCCGCTTTGGCTGCTTCCCTGGGTTTCACTGAAGCATTCACTGGTAGTGCCGTGGCTTTCGCGCACGCGCTTCATTCCCACTCGAGTGCCATTCACCCTCCGCGGAAACGGGGTGCCTTTTTTCTCGATCACCTCTGCAACCCTTGATTTTGCGACGCGCTGGACAAATTCCAGCATTGGCGCGCAGCCATCGAACATCGCCATTATTGGCGGTGGCGTGTTGGTTTTTTCTTCGCTGGCGGGGGGTGGGGTGTTCGGGTGTTTTTTTGGGGGGGGGCGGCTCCGCGGCGGCGAATGTCACCAGATCCCTCGCTGGTGCCAGGCCACCCCCGGTCGCCCTGGGGGACGGGGGATCCGCGCCCCATGCCAGCCCGCGCCCGCCGCCTGCGCGCCCGGCAGCGCCCCTGGAGCACAAACACGGACCCCCCCACCCGCACCACCGCGCAACACACGCACACATAGCACAAAGTCAGCTAATAGCAGGCAGGATCAAGTTTCACGTGCCACTGTGATGCCGCCCACCGTTAGCCAAAGGGTTGTGGAAATTGGCGCCTGCGGGACGTCTGGCACGCCAGTCAGTATCTGCTACGATGCGTTTGGCCAGGAGGGCTCCGAGTGCATTTGCTTTATCGCTGGGCTCAACTGCCAGTGCTTAATGTGGCCAGACTCACTCTGCGAGATGCTTGCAGAGGAGGGCTACTATGTTATCCGCTTTGACAATCGAGATACTGGCCTGTCCACCCACTTGGACAATCAACCAACGCCGTCTATTCTTCGGATGTTGCTTCCAGCGTGGGCGTCGATAAAGGAGGTGGTGCCGTATACGCTGAATGACATGGCTGATGACGTTGCCCGCTTCCTATCTACGCTGGGCATTTTGCGAGCACACATTGTCGGTGCAAGCATGGGGGGCATGATTGCGCAGCTTGTCGCTATCCGTCATCCAAAGTGCGCAGCGTCGCTATGCATCTTCTTTTCAGATGTGGGTGGGAATGATGTGGTTGCGCCGAGCCTCTGGATGTACAGGTCGTTCCTCCGGCGGCCGAAGAGTGACTCTGTGGATGACCTTGCAAGGTTTCGGATTGAGAGGATCAGTGAAATGTGGGGTAGGGATGAGCATGGTAACATGTACTACCCATTTGACGAAGAAGACATGTTTGCGTTTTACCAGCGCATGTTCCGCCGCAGCACATACGTAGGTGGCCTTGTCCGGCATATCGCTGCGATAAAGCGTGCCCCAAGTAGAAAGGAGGACCTGAAAAAACTTTCCCTTCCCACTGTCGTTATTCACGGAACAGTGGATCCACTTATTCCCGCGGAAAACGGAAAGCGCCTCGCAGAGTACATCCCCAATGCTAAGCTCGTGATCTATCCTAAACTGGGGCACTCGCTGCCAAAGGAGTTGTTCGCCGATTTCACCTCAGTGATAGCGATGAACGCAAAAAAGGCGTCATCGAATCCGTGAGCCACACTCCGTCTTCACCCACTTTTCGTGTAAATACCAGATTATTATTCACGAGCGTGTGAAGTTGATTACCACCTACAACCTCTATTTAGCTTTCTTCACGTTCACACTGTCCGATTTGATCCAGCTCTACGGTTTTTTTAAATGTGATCCCTTGCCCTGAGCCCGCAAAGGTAGTGGCTGAATTATTCAAGAGGCATATGCTGTCAAACAGAAGAAATGAGCGTAAGGTCATTCTTGCTATCAGCACGCTCTCCCCTCGGTGAATGGAATGTTGCGGGAGGGAATCACCCCCGACCCCACCCGTGTACCCCTGAAGCCTTTGCGTGTGGCTGCCACTGCATGTGCTGAGGGTCACACTGAGTTTGGCGTGCACTTGGAATATTTCGGCTGACTCTGTTGTGCTATGCTCGACGCTGCAGGAATGCATGCCTCACCCTATGCGCACAGGCATATTCTTCACATCTCGAATACGCGTGCCCACATCCATATACCGTTCCACACATTCTCTCAACCCTCTGCACACATGTGCTCTGCTGTAATCCTTTGAAATAGTTAGCGATTGCAGCGGACTACAACAAAAGACCAGCCCCGTAGAGCAGTTGGCGGTACGCCGTTTCGCTGCAATATTCGATTTTACCGATTTGTTACTGTCCTTCACCACTCCCCATCCCCCTCAGCGAGGGGTAATATTATTATTGCTGGGCAAGACAGTTGGGCGCCCCACTCTTATCGTTGGCCACGGGAAAATCGTACTGTATTCACTGAAAGGGAATAATGGCGTCGTGTAGAGACTCCATATGCGGCCTTGAGTTTGTTCCGCTTTCCTCCATTCCCAAAGTGCTGACTCACTCCTTCGGTCATGGAGTCATGAACCAGACGTCTTTGCCTTCCCAGGGCCCTAACGATCACGAGTGGCCTGTCCAGCCGAGATACTTTCTCACGGCGTCAGTCGGGGTCGCTCAGTTTGAAGGTGGGAGGGGCGCCCCCATGCTGAGTAAGGTGCGTAGCAGCCACTTCCTTGACCCTGGCGTGGCTCAGAACACCGTGATTCGCCCAGCTATTTTGGCTGTGGACTCTCAGCACGTTATCATCGTGGAGAATAGTCTTGCACATAATGAGCGTGACGTGCAGGCCAGTCCCAGGAGTGCGAGCGGCAGTCGAGGGCTGTGCATCTGCATTTCAGATATCCGGGAGCTATCTTTTTCCCCCGAGTACCAGGTTCCGGTGTCTGCTTTTTGCGCTCCAGCCGAGAGGGCGCAGTACGCTGAGACGGCGAGGGTATGGAGTGGCATGCACAAGCATACGACTGCATCGCTTGAGGGGGCAGCTGTGGCACCCCACTCAGAGCTGCTGGTGACCGTGACCTCGGTTGTTCTTCGAGTGACTCCAGGTGGAGACAGAGGAAATGAGGCGCCATATGATGTGGTGATAGACGTGGCTGGACCGATCGCGCACCCCGCTCCCTCCCCTGAGGACACTATCTCTGGGGCATCATCCGATGCGGTACTTAGCAATGAACCTGACTATGCAGAAGGTGAACTAATGGCTGCAACAAGGAGCCCGCAACGTCGACCTTCCAAACTTTCCATAATGGTGCCGCGCACATTGCAGAAAATGTGTGGCCCTGCGTGGCTGGGCACCAGTAATATCAGTGCAATCAGCGACAGTGAGTTTTGTGCGCGCCCTTTTCGGTGTAGTGTGGTTCTGAACGCTTTGACCCGAACACTACTGGTACTGAGCCGAGTGCATAGCCGTATTGGGCAGACGGTGGCGGGAAGTTCGAAGCTTACGTCGTTTCATTCAGCCCATCAGCCTGGAGTCGCCACGGGTGACCCGTACCTTCAAGGGGCAAGTATGGCCCGAGGGCGGCATCTTTCCGGGGGTGTCACGTTCAAAGACGACTTCACCGCATTGCGCGTCAGTGTGATGTCGCTTTCCAAGCGACCGTCTGGTCAAGAAAGTGGCACCTCCCGAGGTCATGATCCCACTGGGGCAGTGAAAACGGTGGTTGGGAATGGGGACATGCAATTTCTGTGCGAGAGGTTCATGAGACGGTTTCTTCCACGAGAATTCAAAGAGGTGCGGCTTTCGAGTAACAGCTGCATGACCCACATCCAGCAGCAGATTGAGTCATCAAACCGCCTGGATAAGGCGGCATCGTTGGCCAGTGTCAGCCCAGACGGATCTAGGTGGCAGGTAATTGCCGTGGTGGCTAGTGTGTTTGCGGAGCTTGCCAATGATATGACTGACATGTACGAAGAACAGAACTCCAAGGCTGTGCACCACGTCCGACGGCTCTGTAAAAAGTGGAGCGAAATGCTCGCCCGTATGGAGTACAGCTGCCGGGGCTGGCAGGGAATTGCCACTGCTGACTCTAGGGGCAACGAGCAAAGTGCCACCCTACAGAGTAAGCTACTGGCTGCTAGCACCGCTCTAGAGAGTGCACTGGATAAGCTGAAAAATGAGCGTCAAGAAGCGCAGCGCGAGATCGCAGAGGCGCACCAGGCGGCCGAGTCCGTACGATTGCGCAACAAAGAAAGGGAAAGTCGTGAGGCAGAAGTGATGCGGGAATTTCTGTCCCAGATGCGCGTCGTAGACGCGGAAAGGCTGCTAATTAAGGGCTCGATTGCCCAGTTGAGGGAAGAGCTGGGCTATGTTGTCCAAGATGGAGCGAAGGCCACGGGGGTCTTGCCAAGGGCTGTAAAGGGGCCGAGCAGTGGGCCAGCGCTGGCATCTCCATCAGTGGTGCCGAGTGCGAGACAGACGAAAAGGGGGACCACGGGATCTGTCAGTCCTTCTGTTGCTCCACCGCGACCTTCCATGCCACTGAAGGGAAATTCCCACGCTGGTACAGAAGATTCCCGACGCCAAACTTCCTGGCCACTGACGTCTCCAAGCACCGCGCCCGAGTCCCTAGCGGTTGTACACGACAGCAAGAGGAAGAGGCTTCAGGAGGACATCGAGCGGCTGGAAAAAATGGCAACGGAGTACAGCGAGGCGCTTACTGCGATTGAAAAGAAGCAGGAGGCTGTTGCGGCAATCTTGTCAGAGCTCAGTGGAAAGGAGGAAAATGAGGATCTTACGCGGTCGGCGGAGCGCTCCTTGAGGCACCTTACAAGTGAAAAAGAGCGGCTGGAGCAGGAGGTGCTTGATGCGATGGAAGCGCTTCGGAAAATAAAGCATGTGTGCCGTACTACATCTGCCACCCAGTGCGGCGGTATTCTCGCGGCGCGCAACCGCCTCTCTGGTGAGGTGGATGAACTACTTCTTTCATGTGGAAGGGAGCGTGCAAAACAGGACATTTTGAGGTCCCATATTGCACTCATCGAGCCGCAGCGCAACGTCCTCTTGCGTCAACTATCTCTTTTCAAGGCGGAGAAAGCTGTTGTGAAGGATCTCGCGAGGGAAGCTGCCATTGCGGGAAGCATCAACTCGACGCTTGGATTGGTGCTTTCGGAAGCCGAAGCTGCTGCAAGTCGGCGAGCCCGGGAGCTGGAGGAGAGCGGCCGCATGCTTCGGTCGCAGCTCCGCTGTAATACTGTAGCCTCTCCCTCAACGCAGGTAGAACCGTAGCGCAGGTGCGAGTGACTGACGAGGGTGTCCCGTATTTTCAATCTTTCAGGTGAAATACAGGTGTCTGGCCATCCGTGAACGCGGCTGCTATTCCTCACCGTTTATAGTGAACTGGCTTGCCGCAGACAAATTCGAATCTGGTTTAAACTCGAAAATCCTGTGGAGGCGGGGGCCCCGCTTCCAGCACCACCATGCAACAAACAGCAAAGCGGCCTCCTCATCTGCTGTGCTCTCCCCCTTGTTCTGCCTGCGACCCAAGAGTAGCGGTGGAGACGCTGCATTACTGTCGGCAGCTGGAGGAAGAAACCTTCAACCGAAGCTGAAGATTATCGGCAAGGGGCATATATATATATATTTTAGTGTGGGAAGTTTTTTTCACACGGTAAAGGTAGGGAGCACCGCCTCAACCATGACGATGCGAATGACGCCTGGGAAAATATACTTCTTTGGGGCTCTCTCGATCATCACTCTTACTGCATGGAACCGCATGTCAACGCGGCATCTGCGCGTTGTCGTAGATGACCTGAAGGCAGCAAAAGCTGCAGAAGCCGAGCGGCTGCGTAGCACATCTTCCAAGTAGCTGCAACGAGGTGCACTCACAGGTAAGGTAACTGGCGGACTACCGCTGCCTGCTCACGGCCGATGGCGCTGGTGGAACGTGGCGTGGGCACGAATGTGGGCAAGAGGTAGGGGGAAGGAATTGGGCTAGGTCTATATACCGCTGGTCCATTTCGAGGAGATTTTGTGCTCGGCTCGATGTCGCGGTCTCCGAGATAGAGCATTGCTAGCCAGCCACTGTACTTCCCTCTTTCATCTTTGGGTCCCAGAGCTTTCGCCCCCCCCT
>PGOM01000009.1:1492-17384 GCA_002921335.1 Paratrypanosoma confusum | reverse complement strand
CCCGTGGCCTACACCGCCGTGTGCAGAGTGGCATCATCGGGTGAACTTTACGGCTTCCGACCATCGCGCACCTGCGTCCCCCGCCCATGTACCCTTTGCGGCGCGCTGAGCTCCTGCCTTCTCGGTATTCCAGCTTTCCAGTTCACCGTATGGCAGTCGTACGCCGCCAATGTGGTGATATGTACCCTCCTAACCGCCACGTCTTCCCATCCATACCCCTCTCCAGCCCGGGTTACATTGCTCTTGCCAGCCCTGCTTAATCACCGGCTACACGATCAGGTCCTCCTACGAACCTCATATCAGCCTGTCGCAGTGGAAGCAGTAATCAGAAGGGAAATGTGACGACGTGTTGCTGACGGGGGCGGGGTGGGAAACAGTGGACTGTTATGAGGGACCTGCCAGGCACACTGCACCTGCCATAGCATGCACGAGGTACCTTTCACCGGCCTGCCTGCAAAAACACGGGTTTTCTGTCTCAGCGGTGTAAGAGGGAAAAGGATTTTGAGGAGATGGCCGTGGCTGCTGTGTTTCCTCGCGGTGTCAACATCAGTCGCTAGAACGTGGCGGTGACTCACTCCTCAGCACACGTCTGCTTAGAGATGTTCCGCGTGAAAATTGAAGTACTAGCTGTAGAGTGCGTGGACTTGCGGGGGCTCACCGACTCGGTGCCCCTCTCGCCCGGGGTGCTGCGAAGCCTGACGCTCATCGTCGGCTTGCAGCGTCGCGGAGCACGCCACTGCGCTGGAACGCTGGCCGCACCCGGAAGCGTTGCGCACAGCGATGCGACGAGTAGTCAGCCGATACCGCTGCAGTGGGCGACTCAGGTGGAAGATGACAACGGGGCAGTAGGGACGCTTGTGAATATCCGAAATGTTCCCTCTGCCGATGCTCTGTATCTTGTGATGGAGCACGCGGGTGCCGCGGTGCTGCAGAGTACTGAAGACGTGCCCATTGACGGACTTCTTCGGCGTGTCGGCGTGCGCTGGGTGCCTCTGGTTGCCACGGGGCGACCGCCAGTGGGCCGGCCACCGGTGGTGGGTGCTGAGGCACCAAAGCCGCTCGCCCGGGTGCGCATTTTGTGGAGCATGGAACCGGAGGATGGGACGGTGTTCGCCGCCTCGAGGGGCGACTACTCCTTTCACGCCTCGCCCCCGCCTTTGCGTCCACCGATGTCAGACGTCCCGCAACCCACCGCACCTGCAGCACCTGCGCACGATGGCGCAGCGCCTGATGCGGCGGCAGACAGGGAACCAGTAGGCGGAAGTACCGGTGGTGACTCTGTGGCAGAGCCCGTGCAGGACGGAGACGTGGCTGACGCACACACCGCTGAGAGCCACCAAATGGAGCCCCAAGCGGCAGCCGTGACCTCTGATGCAATCCAGCCCTTGCACTACTACGAGCGCTCCACGTGCCGTGTGGAGATCGCCCCCCGTGTAGCGGCGGCGAACCTGTACGCCTGCTGCTCGCTGCTCGGCTCTATTCAATCCAGTACCTGGAATCCGGTGGACTGGAGTGCTGAGCGTGGTGCTCGCGCTGCCGCTGAGGCGACCAAGACTGCTTCGTGGGTCCAGGGAAAACCCCAGCGACTGCAGTACGTGCGACGCTTGCTGGCTAGCGCGGACATCGAGGGCAACAGCGAGCGCGTGAGCAGGCAGCTTCAATCGACGCGCCTGGGCGCGGTGGACCCGGCGGAAGTGGTCGTGCGTGGGTCTGGCGACAGGCTGGTGGGCGGGTCCAGCGCCGGCAAGTCCTCGTTCTCACCCAGTGGGTCCCTAAGCGGTACGCAGTGTCCACCAAGCGCCACTTTAACAGCCCTTGCGCGTATCCGCGCGGACCCTACATCAGCACATGTGCCTCCAGAGGCGGAGGCCCGACTGCGGGAATACGGCATTCACAACCCACCGCTTCCGATTCATGAGCCGATCCGCGTGACGTTTAACCTGAACCGCATCAGAGCAACTCTGTGACGCATAGAACTCGCCACCGCTGCAGACCAAGTGGATGAAATGGCCTCGCGGCTCACGCGCCACCCAACCCTCCCCGCATTCCTTACCTCACGCGTGTTTGGTGAACCGTAGAGAAGCTACCACTACCTGTGCAAGGCATCCGCGTTGTTTTCCGACTGTGCCGTCACATTGCTGTCGCTGCAGCTGCTGCCGCGTGAAGAGCCAGCACCCCCTTGCTTTATTTCCTCCATCATCGACTTTTTTGGCTCAGTCTCTTTCTCTCTCTCTCTCTCTCTCTCTTTCAGTCCACTCTATGTGCCCCGCGGCCCACTTCCAGTGGTGCCTCCTCTCCTCACCCTCTTCCCCTACGATACGCCGACATCGGGGTGCACGCAAAGCCAAGAATTCATTCGTTGGAGTTATCATCCTCAGCCGCTTTACACGATGGCATCAACGGTCACGGCCGGACTGCTGGCATGTCTGCTGCCTTGTGGCGGTGCGTTGGGCTACGCCCGCAAGAAGAGTGTCATCAGCCTCGTGGCAGGCTGTGGTTGTGGCGTTGTGTACGCCATCTGCGTCGTGCTGATGGCCGACGCGCGGCGGCACAAGCAGGGGAATGGCATCGCTCTTGCCATGTCTCTGTTCCTGATGGTGGCGATGGGCTCTCGAGCGCTGAAGACAAACGGCACTGTTCCCGTCATCGTGAGCACCGTGGCAGCACTCAGTGCAGCGGTATTCGCGTGGAACTATCTCGTCACTCCGACGATCAAGTAACAGACGTACAGGGAAAGAGGCTACGTGTGAAGAACTACGCACGAAAGGCGGCGCCTGGTGGTTGCCTGCGGCAGTGAACTAGCGAGAGGGGGGATCCGAGAGGGGCAGGTAGGGGAGCGGAGAACAGAGGCCGTGAGAAACCTGTTCGGCCGTCTGGCAAAGTCGCGGGAGGAATGTAGTGGGTAGCGATTCCGCCACATTCATGTGTGTGTGTGTGAGTATGCCGTGTCCGCGGAAGGTAGGGGTGGCGGTGCGTGGCCGTCTGCCTGGCCAGCCACCGTGCCCTCCTGCTCGTGCTTACCGCTGCGGCATCTCAATCTCCCAGGCACTCTTCGCGTGAAGGGCGTCCGTCGACCGGTGGAAGAGGAGAAGTGGGGAAGTGGGGAAGTGCGTGTAGTAGGGCTGAAGCAGGCGCAAAGGAGTGGAATGTTCTCGTTGGCACAGCGGCAGCTAGTACCCGCGGTGGCCTTCTACGCCCGCAGGGCGTACCGGAAGCCTCTCGAGCCCGCTACCACGGCCGCGGTGCAGCTGAAGGGCCCCGTAGCTGCAGCAGGCACGCGCGCTGGGGCGGAGGCCAGCGATGCTGGCGCACCGCATTCTGGAACTGCGTTGATCCGCTCTCTCGGGTTTTCGCCGGCAGACATTCAGCAGACCCTGGACGGGATCGCAGGGAGGCGGCCCGTGACATCGATGCAGAAGCCGCAGCAGCAGCTCGTGGCGCACACACAGGATTACGCGCCAAGCAAGTCTCTTGGCGCGATTCGGAAAGGTAAGGCAGTCCGGCCGCCAAAAGATGAGATCCCCCACCTGATCTTGCGGTTACACGTCGTGGAGCGGCTGCGGTCCGAACCGGACTTTGACTGGCAGGCCTTCGCTGACGGGACGATGCTGGGAGCGCTGAGGGAGGCCGGCGCCACTGGAGAGCCGCGTGGGGTGTCGCGGCACACGACGCGTGCCTTGGAGAAGGCGGCAGTCCATGTGCGACGGGGTTTTCAGACCGCGGCGGCTGCAGCTACCATGCCCGACACGCAGAGCCACACCAGCCGAAGGGACGTGGAGTTTTTCTTGCCGATTGCACGAGCTGTGGAGGTTGTTGAGGCGCGGTCGGACGATTCATGTGCAGGCCACAGAGCTCTGACGGCTCTGGGAGACCTCTACGGAGCCGCGGTGGTTTCTCGGGCCGCGGCGGAGGGCCTGCAGCAGTGTGTCGCCTCACGGAGCCGCCAGGTCGGGGAACCTGACTCCATCGCGAAGGGGGAAACCCTCATCGGTGTGACGAAGAGTGTGGATACGGTGTGGCGTCGAGCGGTAGGAGGTACCGTGTCCGCTCTGGCGGAGTCGCTGCCTCGTGGACCTGCCAAAGAGGGCTGTGGGGCGCAGTGGCCGATTCGCATCGCGGCGGTCGCGCAGCGCCTGCTCGCCGCGCTTCTCTCGGCCGCGATGGACACGAGGGTGACCGTCCTGGAGGGGTGCCGCCAATCGGTGGGCCACGGAAGGGGAGACACGTCGGCACCAACCCTCTGGCACGCCCTGGACCGCACGCTCAGCGCATCGATGGGGAGCGTGGCCGCGGAGCTGCGGCGCCTTGTCGAGCTCATCCATCGTAGCCATCATCACCACCACCGACGTAGCAGCGGCAGCTTCGCCAGCCTGGAGCCCGAATGGGAGTGGCTTGGAACCCTTCCAGGCTTTTCCGGGCGTCAGCTCTCGGCCGCCATGGAGGTGGTAAGTGACTGTGTTCACCAGCGCTCAGCGGCCTTCCGGGCGTCGTCACCTCCGCACGGCGTGCGCGGTTCTCAGCTCGTAGCGTGCAAGCGATCGGTGTACACGGCGCTCCTGGCCTACGTGCTGCAGGCAACCACTATCGCCCAAGTCTACGCGAGGGGCGGCGGCGCCTCGGCCCAGCACACCACTGGGGCTGCAAGTGCGGAAGCCGAGGCGGAGATGGTGGCGACGGGGGGGGTCAGGGAGCTACAACCCGTACAAGTGGTGGAAGCTATGGCGGGCCTCTGCGAGTCGCTGTGGCGCATCGTAGCACCTCCGCTACGGCGTACCATGTCTGACCGGCTCGTCGTTCACACCACCATTCACTCCTCCCTAAACCTGCGGCTGGCGCGGCTCCAGCAGCAAATACCGATTCAGCGGGAGAACGATGGTGCTGTGGGCCCTAAGGGTCGTGTCCCTCCGGCACACCCACGCGAGAGCTGGATCACTGCTGGCGATGCGGTACTGCTGCTCTCTGTGCTCCACATGGCTCTCATCGAGTGGCTCGGGTCGATTCAGTGCGCGGCCACCAACGATGAGGGTGCCCAGCATCTGCAACGGCAGCATGACTCCCTCGCCCGCTTTCTACGGGCGGCGCTGGAGGTGGAGGTCGAGCTGAGCTTCCTCGCGCGTGCGCGACTTCTGCAGTACCTCACGCGGTGGCTAGCCAAGGCTCCGTCAGTATTTGCAGTTCCTACGCAGATTGAACGCTTCCTGATCGGCCGAGAAGCTAGCACCCCTGGAACTCTGCCACTAGGCACTACCCCCTTCGGTGTGGAGGACGGTGAGGAGACGCTGTGGGGAGTGGTGAACGATCAGAGTCGCGTGCTGCGTGAGGTTGTCGCATCAGTCATATTCACCGCCGCCTCGGTGCTCGCAAAGCACGACCTGCACCGCCTTGCATCCCCTAAGGGTGCACCACCTGCATTCGAGTGCCTCATGTTGCCGGGGTTCATCGGCTTCATGAAGGGATCGCTATTTCCGCTCCTCCGCCGGCACGCGATGGCCGCTGGCCCTGGAGGGGCTGCGTCGGAGCAGCTGCCGCCGCGCGTCCTGGCCCCGTGCCTGGGGGTCTTCCAGCTGCTCAAGAGCGTCTTCGAGAGCCAAATCCTTGCACAGAAGCCGCAAGGGGAAGCTAAGAGCCCCACCGCGGTCGGTCACGAACCCCTCGTCTGCGGTGTACCCCTGGGCCAAGCAGCGGACGTGGCGTACTTCATGGTTAGCTTCATCGTTAATGAGCCTGTGAGTGAGGCGCAGGGGCTGGAAAACGTATTGGCGAGCGCGCCTAAGGTCAACAGTACCGCCGCAGCCGTTGCTGAGCTCGTGACCCGAGCCACGGTGGCATCTTACGTAGCTGTGGTGCTGCACGCGATGGACCACAACACGGCAAAGCAGCTGTGGCACCTAAAGAGCACGTCGCGTCTGGACGTGGGGAAAACGGCGCCGGTGCAGTCCGCCTCCCCATCAGCAGAGGCCACCGCCCTGTCGCTGCCGATTATCTCTCTTTTTGCTGCCACTCCAGAAAGTGGGGAGCTGCACACGTGGAACTCGGTGGCCCTTGCGGCGGAAGTGGCTGATTCGGAGTGGCGGCAGAACAGCAGCGCGGGCGCCGCGGACTCGAACGCACTCGGCGCACTCTTATGTAGGGATGGGCTTTCGCTCCTCTCCGTGGTGCACTCGCACGTCATGCACCCGTCCTTCTACTGGATGCCGCTGCAGCAGGTGCAAGAGTTTGTCTTCATGCTCTCATGCTTTCCAGAGCTCCTTGCACACCGCAAGGCCGCAGTAGCGGGGGCGGAAGGGGGCGTGGCGGCTCCTGGGGATGACAACGACGGTGATGGCATAGCACGCGAGCGTGCCATCACTGTACCGGCACGAACCACTGTAGTGCAACGGCCATCTGTGGCTAACAGAGCGCGGCGTGATGCCGCCGGTCGGGCGGCGGCAGCGATGTCAGACGGTGGTGAGGGAAAGATGGACGATCAAGCCGCTGCCAGCGCACTCCGCAGCATCCTCGGGGACGATGGCTCTGAGGCGAAACCCGTAGCTGAGCCACCCAGTCATCACCCTGCCATCGTGGAGCGCCACTTTGCTCGAGCGCACGGCTACCTGGTTCTCCGCCTCGCCGTACTCTCTCGTGCGATGCGCGAGTACCAGCGACTCTGTCGGCTCGCCGCCCGTAAGTTCGGCCCAAAACGCTCGCACGGCAATGTAAAGGCGCTATCGCTAAAGGGTAGCAAGCCCCTTGGCACAGCAGAGATGGCGCTGCGCCGTGCCGTCCACAGTGATCTTACCTCGCCGTTGGCGGCACACCGTGCGGCCAGCGTGCTTTTTGCGTGCTACCCAACGGTCCCGGCGATAACGGAAGGTCAGCGGCTGCCGACGCTCTGTGAACGCCGTGGTGGGACTAGCGATGAGCATGGTACACTTGCGGCAGCAGATGGGCCTGCAAAGCAGGCGGCGGTGCAGCTGCGGCGGGCCGTCCTGCGAGGCAGCCGCCGCACTCTCCAGCGGCTGGAGTCCACTGTTCAGCTGGCGGTCCAGCACAGCCTGCTGATTAACGTCAAAAAGGACCGGCAGAGGCGGCGACAGCAGGCGCGCCAGCAGCGTGCCTCGGCGCAGCTCCAGCAGGTTGACGTACTCTCTACCATATTTTCGGATGCGGCCCACTCCGCTCCTTCGACTGTCGAGAGCGACAGCACGGCCGATCAGGCCACCACGGTGAAGCTCGTCCTGCACCGCAGGGAAGGCTCCGCATCAGGCCAGTCACTGGGATTCTCGCTGGATGGACTATCGCTGGCAGTACGGCGCGTTGAGTGGCCAGACTCTTCAGCCAGTGCTGCGCCAAACCGAAGCGCGGACACGTGCCAGCAACAGCCCCTACCGCCGTTTCCAGCAGCGCTAAGGGCAGCAGGCCTCACGCCATCTGACGTGGTGGGGTGGCACGTGACGCATGTCGGAGAGGTTCCGGTCGCAACTGCAAAGGATGTGGGTGTCCACTCACGGGGCAGAAAGACCTTCACCATCACCCTATCGCGGCCCACCAGTGGGAAGCACACGACGGGCAGCTCCCTGTAAGTGCATGCAAGTGCATTATCCTGAAGGAGAGAGCACGTGAGGAAAGAGGGGCTGCGTGGTTTTCCTGTGGAAGAGGGAGGTAAGTGAGAGGGAGAACCAGCCAACTACCGCCAACCAGACGCTGCTGTCATCCCGTGTTCCACGCCCCCATCACTGTGCGCTGCCGGCTTCACCAGGTCTCGGCCTACACTCACCACCAGCCCTGGGTCGGGTCGCTGTTTTCTGGAGCGGGGTACGCGCTCACTCCACATCCACTGCTACGTTAAGCAATGCTCTCAGGGGGGGATCCATCCGCTGCACAGGGCGAGTGCGAAAACCTGGTGCGCTCTGCTTTGCGCGGCGGAGGCAGCGATGACGCACGACGGCTTCCCGAGCCCCACCTGATCGCGTTACCCGAAGGGGCGACAGGAGAAGTCCCTCCCAGTCCTGTGGACGAAACTACGGCAAATGCCGGTGGCAACGTCGCCAACGGCAGGCCGACGCCGTATGCGCACATCCGGCCACTGGCCAACGGTCAAGTGGACCGTGTCGTCAAGCATGCACTCCTGGCGCTGGCGGAGGCTGAGGAAGCAGGAGGCAGCTCCGCTGCTACGTCCCCGGCGCACCTGACCAAGGAGGCACGCGTTGCGATGCACAAAGCTGCGACGGTGTTCCTGATGTTTCTAGGAACGCTAGTGCATGAGGAGAAGCGCGCCAGCACCGCAGAGGCCATGCTGAGTGCGTCAAAGGGGCGGGGTGGCCGTGGTCGCAACCCACCGGTGCCCCCGCGGACCTCCGTAACGATCTATGACGTGAAAGCAGCGCTGGAGGCTGCGGGCATGGGCCACATCAGTGACGAACTGCAGGGAAAACGTGCGCGGAGATGATTTTTCAGCGCGTAAGGGGAGGGAGGGAAGGAAGGAAGGAAGAAGGAGAGGTCTAGCGTCGGTGGTCCTCCCTGGCGCATGACGGACCAGCAAGGCGTCCCTGCTGCGGCGCGTGCAGCAGGCCATGCTTGATGTGGCGCAGGGATGCTCTCCTCCCGCACCGCTCGACGGCCACGGTGGCGCTGCGAACTGATTCCTCGTGTCCTCTTCCGTCTCCTGGAGTCCTCTCTGGGCACCACTCGCACCACCACAACAAGAGACACCCACACCGGAGCACGCTCAGGTTGATAAAGGGTTGAGGGGGGGGTAAAGGACTACGGCCACTTCAAGGGTCTTTCTAGTTACCCGGCGGAAAGGACCTTGGCGATGCGCCCCTCGACCTTTGTGCAATTCGTGCTGTCTCACCCGGAGCGGCGGCGCCGTGGATGCATCGTGGCACTCTTCTTCGGCCTGTGGGTCGTCAGCTTTGTCGTTGGGATTGGGTGTGACAGCCTCATTCTTTCCCTGAACGGCCTGGTCCTTCTCGACCGCGGTGTGACGCTGCTCGCGCCGCTGGTAAAGTGGTACCTGGTCGACCGCACGGAGGGCCGACGCGTCGCGCCACGGCAACCCCAAAGCACCATTTCGACAACTGCTGTGCAAATCGCCTTCAGCGGCCCTTCCGCCCCTCCTGGTGCGGACGAGGGCGACATTCCGCGCGCAGCGGAAGCACATCCATTTGGGCCAGCACGTCTGGAAGTGCTGTTGCACTTTGGTAGTGGCGTTTTCCTCATGTTTGGCGCGTTCACCACTCTCATCGAATGCGTGCAGCGCTCCTTCGATCACCATGATGTGAACCTGACGTTCGTTTCCATCGTTGCGGCCTCGCATCTGTGCCTGTTGCTGGTGCAACAGCTGGCCCTACCTTACGCCGCGTCGCCCTCGTCATCGTTCGCTACGCTGCCAACGCGCGCGTGCCTCGATGCTCCACGCCGAGGCCTGGCAGTGAGCCGGCTGGCCACGACTTCGCAGCCTACGCTGCGCCGGGCGCTGACGAGGAATCCGTACGTGCTGGAATGCCTCGCCGGCGTCCTTGGCTGCTCCAGCAGTGAGGCAGCGTTCAAAACCCAAGAGGAGCTGGAGTACGTCGTCTCACTCGCGGAGGCCTCGCCTAATGCATCTCCGAAAGCTCCACCACCGGCCGCGGCGCCACTGGGCAATCTGCTTTCCACCTCGCAGAAGCAGAATACCCTTGCAAGCCTACAAAACCGAGCGCAGCAGCTGAAGCTCATCGCAAGGCATGCACCGGTTGCCCCGTCATTTCCAGTGGCGCTCCACTGGTTGCTGATGGACACCGCTGCGCATCCCCTTGCTCTGGCTAGGAACGCGTACCTAGCAGTGTCGCTAGGGCTTCACACTGTACTTCGACCTGCCCTCTCCCCGCTAGCGTGTCTGTTGTGTGCCCAAGTCGTTCGGTACACCGGTAGCTCATTCCTTGACGTCATCGGGGCGATGGTGCTGGCGATCTACGTGTTCACTGCCACGTACCGTAGGGTCACGCCGCTTGGGTCCGTTCTGCTGAACACCCCCATGATCAGCCGGCGAACACTTCAGGCAGTCGCCAGGCGGGTGGTGAGAAATGGTCACCCGTCTCCTTCGCCACAGAGCCTCGACCAGGTTACGGGCGTACCTGGCTACACCGCCGCAGCCTTACTGCCTGGCAGCGTTTCGCGGAGGCGGACGGCGCGTGGAAAGCTGATCGGGTCGGGCATCAAGCCGAGTGGTGCTGTCGAAGATGGTGTTGGTGGGTCTGTCACAGAGGAAGGCTGGGCCCACAGCCAAGGGGGAGATACACTTGATGACTTTGGGAACGATGACGATAGCGACGCGGCTGACTGGTCGGTGGGCAATGATGAAGCAGGTTTGCTGTGGCCCTTCGGGCACAGGGGAGCAACTGGCACGTACGCAGAAGAATACGCGGCGCTCGTGGAAAGGGCCCTTCGCAGCTTGAGGCATGTCAATGGAGTGCTGCAGGTGCTACCCCATGTGTTATTGCGGGTGGACGAGTATCAAACCCTGCTCCACGCCAAGATCCGGGTCATGGGATCTGCCAATCCACTGGCAGTGCGCTCCGCCGTGCACCAGCTTCTGGATGGCCTGGCGACTTATATCTATGTAGAATGTTTTCCAGCGGCCTACGACATGTCGAGTGGCGAAAAAGACTTCCAGGACACGCCAGTGTCAGTGAACGCTTGTGGAGACCACGCATGTGGGCACTCCCATGCGCACGCAGCGCGTTCCTCTCCATTCAGCCAGCTGGGGCGGCCGGCCTGTGGCGAAGACGCGCCACCCTCTTTCCCCTTGCCGCCGGCGCTGGCCTCCTTTTCGCCCCAATTCGTGGAGCCAAGTGGCAACGGCCATCTCCACTTCCCCGTGCTGCCCTCCGGATTGTACCGGGGCCCCTCCCCGAGCGATGCCGCGGCCGGTGAGCGACCACCGTTTCCGCAGCCGTTCGACGCGTTCAACGCGGGTGAGCACAGGCTCGTGGTACCAGCCGTTCCGAGAGTCGCGGATGGTTTGCTTTGAGCCTCTGAGAAAAGAGAAACGGGAGAGATGGGATAGGATGGAAACCGCGAAGCGCTCACGGTGTGGCATTGCTCCCCGTCCGAACGTCGCGCATGTGGTGGGGCTGTATGGTGCGGAGCAGGGAAAAAGAGGAAATGGTGAGCTCTCCGTGGCAGTGTTTGGGCTGGCGAGCAACGGATGGTGGTGCTGCCTCGACTGTGCGACTCGGACGCTACGTTCATGTGAGCGTGTTCGTTCCCGGGGGTTGTTTCTCGGAAAAGAGGTGCTGGCCGTGTGCGGCCAGCGGTGGGCTGCGAGTCCACCATCTTGGGCTCTGCCGTGCAACGGCACCCCGCGATGCCACCTCCACATGGCGTACCCTGCTTGGATGGGAAAGGTAGTGGGGCGCGAGGGGAAGGTAGGAGAAGGAGGAGAAGGAGGGCCGGGTGGTCGCAGTGCACGCTGACAACGTGAGCGGATCGAGAGAATCGTGAAGGAGCAGCTGGAGGGAGGTCTCCGATGGCGGAGTCGCTCACCCCGACGGCGGACCTGTACTGGACTCCGCACAAGTACCGGCCTGATGTGGCGGAGTACGCCGCGCAGGCGTCGCTGTCTGTGCAGCTGCTCATCCGCGAGTACCTCAGGTACTTCGCCGTCACGCACGTGACGGCGTACATCCTGGACCTGCTGGTCGAGGGCCTCACGCCGACGGCCGAGGACCATGCGAAGCAGCACGCGTGCGAGCAGCTGGCGAGCCTTCGCACGGAGGCCGGCATCCTGGAGGCCACCGATGTGATTCTGTTCCTCCAGCGGGCGTCCGGAATCACGTCGAAGCAGCTGCTGGACCAGAGCGAACACATGAGCCATCGCCTGAAGACGAAGCAGCTCCTCCAGAAGGAAGAAGCCTATGCGGAGTTTACCGGGGAGATTCCGCCATCGCGCCTGGGGGACATGACCCCGACGGTCAGCCTCAGCCGCAAGCTGCAGGCGGAGCTGGACACCAAGGACGCGATGATCGCTGCGTATGAGCGCCGCCTGAATGCCCTGGACGTGCAGCACCGCGGGGAGCGGCCGGACTTCAACTGGAGCGAGACCATGCGCGAGAAGCCCCTGGGGACCATCCTCAGCATGGAGGCTGCAGCCCGTGATGCCGGTGCCGCAGAGCCTGGAACCAAGCCCGGGAAGGGAAAGGGGAAGAGCCTCATCGTGTCGGCGCGGAAGGTTGAGGGCCGCGGTGGTGCCGAGGCCGGCGGCGCGGTGACCCTGGTGGCGCGGACCCCGCCTCGTGGCGTCGTGGTGGACGCGGCGCGCGCGCTCGCCGAGGAGCAGCGCCACGCCTTCTCACCGCGGCGCATCGTAGCGAAGCTGCACGAGCAGCAGGAGGCGCAGTTCCAGGCGAATCTCGCGGCCGCCGTGGAGCGCGAAAAGGACAGGGACCCAATGCGGGGCGTCAACATTCACTACCCCTCCGGCATCCACACCTCGGCCCAGCACCTACCATACTCTCCACTCCTGCTCGACGCGGCCCGTGTGCAGAGCGAGTCGGAGGAGTTCCGCCACCATCTTCGCGCCATCGCTGCCGCTGAATCCGCAAAGCGCGAGGAGATGACGATGTCCGCTGTTCCGCGGCCATCCTTTGATGTGGGCTCAGACGCGCCGCCGGTGGTGTCCAACCCGGCCGCGGCAACCGCGTACGCCAAGATGACGACGGACACGCTGCCCTTGACGTACACGGCGTCCGTGGCGGCGGGGCCGTCGATCGCTGCCCGAACGCAGGCCGCGGTCAAGGACAGGGCCGCCGGGCTACTCCTACCAACCCAGCGCCCACCGCGGACCACCCCCACCGACGCGATGGCCGGCCATATCGTCAACCCGATCAAGACGGACCACATCAATGCCGTGGCCGTGCAGAACTACGAGCTCGTCGTGCCACCGCTTACCGATGCGGCGTCTTTCCCGCCACTCACGAAGCAGGACGAGTTCCGTGCCTTCTGCAGCGGCGTCATTGAGACGGAGAAGCGCATGCTCCCGCCGCCCAGTGACGCGAAAACCGACACGCTTCCACCAGCAGCGGAGCCTATCACACTCCTCGAGTGCGCGCGACTCCTCTCCGACAAGAAACCGCTGCAGCTGCAGTACGAAGCCAGGGAAAGTCTCTACAAGCCAGTCAGCGACACTGCGGCACAGATCGTCGCCCGTGTCCCGCGGCCCCTTCACGGGCCCGAGAACTACAAAAGCCGCCAGTCCGGCGTGTACCACGCGCTGGACTTGGAGCGGCGCACGACGGAGCTGAACTGGCCGGCGTACAACATCGCGGCCTGAGGCACTACCCATAGCAGCACTCCCTCTGCCTCATGTCTCTCCCTTCTTCTTCTTCACCCTGGTGCTCCCTACCCTCAACTTCCTCCCCTCTCCCCCTTTCTGTGACGCACGCCCACCTCGCTGTTCCTCATCCACTCTCATGCACGCGCACCCATTTTGCGCCACTTTGTACCCCACAGAGTTGACATTGTGCGGGGGGGCGCAGCGTTACGCTGCACGGTAGAAACGGGTAGAAAGCGCGTGTGGCTTATGTTGGAGGCGTGGTGGCAATGCCGTGAATCGGCAAGGGCTCCCAGAGGTCGCCGAGGGAAGGTTGGGACGTGAGGAATGGAGGTTAGGGACACTGTACCGTTTCTTTAACATGTAGCTTGCTGTGAAGCTGCCCATTCCTCCATCAGCCACCACTGGCCGGCCTTGAGGTCGTGGTCGTGGCCCGAACGCGGTGTTGGATCCTGCATCAACTCCTCCTTCGCACGCCCAGCATTTTTTCCGAACGCCCGGATGGTAGGTACAGCGCTGGGAATGTTGTGGATGTGGATGCGGATGCTGTGGCCTTGCGGCTTTGCCAGTGCGTCACTGTAGATTACCGCGGAGCCTCGCCCAAGAAACCCCCCTCCGCGTCCCTACACACCCGCCACGTCATGCTACGCCGCACGCTGGCCGCTCGGGTGCAGTATGGCACCACGCCGAAGGATATCCGCTACGGCATGGAGGCGCGAAAGGCGCTTCTGCGTGGGGTGGACAACCTCGTAAAGGCTGTGGGCGTGACGCTGGGCCCGAAGGGCCGCAACGTCATCCTTGAGATGCCGTACAGCAGCCCGAAGATCACCAAGGACGGTGTCACGGTCGCGAAGCACATTGAGTTTGAGAACAGCTTCGAGAACCTTGGCGCAAATCTGGTGCGCCAGGTGGCAGGTCTTACGAACGACAACGCTGGTGATGGTACCACGACCGCGACGGTGCTGTCTGGGGCGATTTTCCGGGAGGGGTTCCGTAGTGTCGCAACGGGAACCAACCCGATGGATCTCAAGCGCGGCATTGATCTCGCGTGCCGTGAGGTTCTCACGTCCCTCGCCGAACAAGCGAAGCCGGTGACGTCCAAGTCCGAGATTACGCAGGTGGCGATGATCTCGGCGAATATGGACCAGGAAATTGGCAACCTGATTGGCGATGCAATGCAGCAGGTTGGAAAGGACGGCGTCATTACCACGCAAGAGGGCCGCTCGCTAAACACAGAGCTCGAACTTGTGGAGGGCATGTCCTTCGACCGCGGTTTCACCTCGCCGTACTTCGTCACAAATACCAAGGCGCAGAAGTGCGAGCTGGAAAACGCCCTCGTGTATATCGCAAACCGAAAGCTGACCAGCGTGGCACATATCCTCCCGGCTCTCAACCATGCCATTCAGCAGAAGCGCCCGCTGCTAATCATCGCGGAGGACGTCGAAGGTGAAGCGATGCACACATTCCTCTACAATAAAATGCAGGGCCGCATCGGTGGCTGTGCCGTGAAGGCGCCGGGCTTCGGAGACATGCGCATCAACCAGTTGCAGGACATCGCCGTGTTCACCGGCGCGCAAATGGTGAGCGAGGACCTCGGTGTGAGCCTTGACCAGAATGACTTCTCCGAGCGCTTCCTTGGTACATGCCGCAAAGCCACCATCTCCCGTGACGAGTGCATCATGATGGAGGGTGGCGGGAGCGCCATCGCCGTGGAAGAGCGTGTTCAAATGATAAAGGACATGGTGGCCGCCGAGGATCATGAGTACAACCGCGAGCGCCTTGTCGAGCGCCTAGCGAAGCTGAGCGGCGGTGTCGCCGTGATCAAGGTGGGAGGTGCGTCGGAGGTGGAAATTAGCGAGAAGAAGGATCGCATTATCGATTCGCTCAACGCCACACGTGCGGCAGTGTCTGAGGGAATTCTCGCCGGCGGTGGCACCGCGCTGCTTATCGCATCGACGCGCCTGGAGAAGCTGTCGCGTGACCGGTCCCTGCCACCAGATATCCGAACGGGCGTTAACATCGTGAAGAAGGCGATCCGCCTGCCGTGCAAGATGATCGCATCCAATGCGGGTGTTGAGGGTAGCGTGGTGGTGGGTAAAATCATGGCCAAGGGCGACCCCACCTTCGGATACAACGCGCAGACGGGCGAGTACATCAACATGTTCACCGAGGGCGTTATTGATCCGATGAAGGTCGTGAAGTCTGCCGTCGTCAACGCGTGCTCCGTAGCCGGGATGATGATCACGACAGAGGCCGCGGTCGTGGAAAAGGACATGCTTGCAAAGGAGTCACGCGTTGAAGATCGAGGGATGGAGGACAAGGAGAAGAAGGAGGGCCTCAGCAACATGCGCAAGCGCGTCAACGAGGCAAACGCACCAATGCCGCAGCTTGCGCCTCCGATGAAGTTCCAGATGAAGGGTCTGTAGTCCTCCGCACGCACACCAGCCTCTGCTTCCTCCCTCGGCCTCCTTTTCCTATGGCCCCGCTGGTGCTGGCCACAATGCATTTTGATTCGCCTTCGCTCCCTGTGTGATTCACAGTGGTGGAGGTACCGCGAGAGGAAATGCGGTGGTAGTGGTGGCGCGGGGGGAGGGGGAG
>PGOM01000008.1:563441-580168 GCA_002921335.1 Paratrypanosoma confusum | reverse complement strand
GGGGGGGGGGGGCGAGGAGTCGAGGGCCTCTCACCCTTCTCCCTCCCCCCCCCCGCTCACTCCGTCAGCGACTGTCTTGGGTGCGCACACACACACACACACCAAGCGCATCGAAAGGCCGAGCGAAGAGCGGAGGAGCTGCTGCGGTGCATGGGCCTACACGGGCGACCTTCCTGAGCCACTGAGAGCGGTACGGCTGCGGTGCGCCTCGCCCCGCGTCCACCCATTCTCTCCCAACGCCCAGGGGTGTCCAGCCGCACCGCTGCGCCCACAGCTCCGCCAGCCAGGTAAACTCCTCCCCTCCCGTCCCACTCTTTCCACTCCCACCTACTAGGCCGGAAGTGTAGCAGCAGCAGCAGTGATAGTATGCTTCATCGGCGCCACTCTGTCGCGGTGCAGCGCTTCGCTGCCGTTGCCCGTGACCCAGGCTACACGGCCATAAGTGCCGCAAGTCCCTTGGTCGCCGGTGCTGCTGGCTGTCGCCGTGCGTATCACATGCCCGGGTGGAAGACAATGGTGAGCACTAAGGATATGCGTTCGCGTGAGCAGCGTGAGTTAGATCGTAAGGCGCGCCAGATCGAGAAGCTCCCGCGTCCACAAGCACTGCATGACTTTCAGTACCCTTACGAAAAAACAGTGCTTAACGATGCCATGTTCCAGTTCCCCGTGTTCGAGAGTGAGCTCGACACCCCGAACCTGTTCTACTTGACGCCGCCGCCCAACTTCCTGCTCTACTGGAATGTCGCTGACTTTGGGCGGACGAGCTACCCCGTGGTGCCCGCAGATGATCATCGCACGCTAGTGCCCGCGCCTTCCAGCTCTCCCCACAGCGCCCTGGAGGAGCGAACCAAGGCGGGGTCTCACGGCGTGTCGTGGCCGGAGCACCGCCACCGGGCGATGGAGTATCTGAGGAAGCACCAGATCTGTCCAAACTACCTGCCCCACGTGTCGCACACGGTGAACCTCTCCGTGGTGTTTCCGGGCCAGTACAACGTGCGTGCGCGCCTCGTCGACGACCTTACTGGCGAGGCAATCCCGCCGCCACCGCCCGAAACGACCCTTAGTGCGCGCAACTTCTGGTTTACGGCTCACTACGGCAACTACATCGAGCTCTCCGACGTCCAGCAGCCGCCTTCCGTGTTCTTTGTCGAGGAAGAAGGCGGTGCCGCCGCAGAGCGAGCGTACTACACGCTCGTCATCGCGTCACCGGACTTTCCCTACCGGCTTCCAGAGGACGAAGACCGCCACAGCAGCGAGCAGTTTTTCTTCATCAACTACATGGTCTCCAACTTTCCTGGCTGCCGTGCCGGGGATCTTTCCATCGCGCCAAAGGATAAGGTGGGTGGAGCGAAGCATGAGGCGGTCCCACTCCACCTCCTGCAAGCCGATCAGGCGCTGAAGCAGGGAGACGTAGTAATCCCGTACGTGCCACCGTTGCCGACCGAGGATGCTGGGACCACTCGGCACCTTTGCCTGCTGTTTCGGCAGACCCACAAGGTCGACGGTGTAGTTCCGCTTACGGTCGAGCAGGAGAAACTGGCGTTCGACCTGACCGAGCGCAGCAACTTCCGCCTACACGACCCTCGCCGGCACCGTGAAGCCGAGGCCGGCGGTCACCACGCCAAGGAGGCCCCGGAGCCACTTCCCGCTGCCCTTGCATCGCTGCGGGACGTGGAGCGTGCGATCCCGGCGGACCCCTGTGCGGCGACGTTCTTTCAGACGAAGTGGGACATTCAGGTACAGGAGTTTTACGAGTCCCGCGGACTCCCTGAGCCTGCGGCACCGCTAGACGCGGAGATGGAGACCATCCTGCGCTACAACGCCACGCCGTCGCACAAGCTGCGGGTGCGCGCGCGTCACCAGCCAGACGGCTCCACCAACATGGGCGGAGACGACCCGATGCAGTTGATGCAGAAGGAGGAAACGAAGATGATGGATGGTAGCATGCGCAAGTTCTGGTCGCGGCGAACGACATTGGGTGTCAACGGAGTGCACGAAACGTTCCCGCACTAACTGCGCACCGATCGCTTCCCTTACGGGCATCGGCGTAGACAGTGACGGGTTGGAGAATGGCGAAACACGGAGTCACCGCAATGGCAGTGGTTGGGCGGCGACGCCGACTTGGCGTGGTGTTCGGAGTGCTGTGGGGCGATGTGGGTGGGAAAGCAAGGTGTAGTACCGGACGGGGCATGCAAAGGGGTGGTAGGAGGAGGTGGAGGAGCGAGTCACGCCATAGCCGGCCGCGATGTGCATGGTAGCCCCCTACCTCGCACGCGTTCCGTCGTGACCGCTGCGGCTCGACCGGGGTGAATTTCTCCCCGACGAAGGCTGTGGCGGGCGTGTGGCGCGCTGGGTGTGAAGGTATCGGGTGGTGCGTAGCGACACGGTCCGGGGGACGCCATCCCCTGCTGCGTGGCGGCGTGACGCTGCAGGTACCACCGGTGAGGCAGCGTCATGGAGGGGGGGGTGGGGCCCCACGCCGCACACCCTCCCCCTTTTCCTCCACGAGACGCGCTGTCGCTGCCTACTCCTCTTTCTGCTTGCACCCATGCAGCACGGTCACTCTCTACTTCGCGGTGCCACTGCCGGAAGATGCAGCGACGCCACAACAGTCCAATACACAAGATCTCGTTTTTACGTGCGGGCACACCGACACCCGCAGAACCATGCGACACGGCTCCCTAGTGGGGGGCTTGTCCGGAGCTGCTGCCGCTGCGCACGACGGTGGCACCCGCCCGACGGACGGATCGGAACGATCATCGATGGCCGACCAGAGGGTCGCATCGCTCATGACGGCCCGTCCACTGGAGGAGTCGAGTCTCTCGTTTGCGAGGAAGTGGAAGCGTCTCGAACCACCCAGTCCGTATCGGCCATCGCTCCGTCGGCTGGCGCCGCCCGTAAGCCTACCATTTCTGGCCAAAGCGACGAGCCCCCCGCCGGAGGAGCGGCGGCGCCAGGCGTACCAAATGATGCGCCTGCGTGACTCTCTTCAGCCTACCAGTCGCCCCACTGCGTCACAACGCTCCGTAAGAGGAGCCCGGTCTTCGCAGGTGCCGCTCAATGCACCGGCTCGCCTGCCTGCACGGCGCATCAGTGATATGGAGCCGGGCGAAATTGCCGCGCGCATTATCGAGCTGGAAGAAGAAGATGCGCGTGACCAAATCGGCTACGACGAAATGGTTGGCTCCACAAAACTCCACATACAGTATTACCATTCACTGGCCCCGCTGAAGTCCTCTACTGCTGAGGTTTGCTCACCTGAGCAGTGCATTGTGGACATGGAGGACATGTCGCGCGAGGTGATTGTGCGTGCCGATGAGCGGGCACGCCTCTGCGCCGAGTACGAGCACCGCGCGTCGTGGGGCCTGCTTCTGGAACGCCTCAACGCTCAGCTGCAAAACAAGATCAAGGCGCTTCTTCCGGAATACGAAGCAGGCCGTGCGGCGATCATTGCCGAGTACAACGACGCGTCGACGGAGTTGCAAGCGTGGCACCGGCGGCATCGTCCCTTTGGTGCCAGGGGCCTCGGCGCATGGGTGGCCGAAGAAGACCCACGCGTGAAATTTGGTGGCAAAGGGGTGCGAAAGACCGGTCGCCAGCAGCGGTCGCTCCATGAAAATGCCCAGCAGGCACGAGGAGCGCAGGGCGGGGTGAGTACGGTGCGGAGTAAGCGCGCCCCCTCACCGGAGCTGGCATTGTGGGTGCCCGGCGCGCAGGGCCATGTGCTCGGGGGGTGGGAAAAGGCGTCGCTGCCACGCGCCGCTGTGGACAGCCACGACAGCAGAGCCTCCAAAACGCCAGGCCAGACCCCACGGCTTCGTGAGGAGACCGTAGAGGAGATCACGCTGTGGCCTGCCGACGACCAGCTCAACGACTTTGCGCGGAATGGTCGCGCGATGTGGGCCCACGAGAAGGAGCTTCGTTACCTGCAAAACAAGATGCGCTCCGTGGTGAAGGACACGCTGGAGGCCGAGGAGGAAGCCCGAGCGGCCGTACGTGGAAAAGAAGCGGTCGCCTGGGTCGCAACGCTACAGCTGTTCGACCAGGACTTTCTCAGCACGGCTGAGAAAGTGGTCGCGCGGGAGGCGTTGGAACTCCAGTATGCCAAGCTGCACGACGCGGCCGCAGGGCTCAGTGCGAACGGGGCGGACCACGCCGCCGCCGCAACGGACAGCCACTCGCAGAGCCTCACGAAAATATCAGACGAAGAGAACGAGAAGGTGTGGGCCTCCTTCATCGGGCGTGTCGCGCCGCACCTCGTCCGCGAGGCTCTGAGGCGCACAACAGACCGCGCCGCCACGCCCACGCTGCAGGGAATGGCCGGCGAAGTGCAGCTGCCGGCGGTGGAGGAGGCGCAGCCACGGTCGACGTCCCCGGTGGTGCCAGAGCCGGTCGTGTGCACCGCTCGCTCTGTGAAGTCCGAGGATCGTGGCTCTGTGCCCGCGGATCCCGACAGTCCTGGTGACATCACCGCCATGACATCAGCGGCATCCCCGAAGGCTACGCCCTCCCCGCAAAGACCGGAGACCCCAGGCAGCTGTGGTGGGGGAGAGCCGGAGCCAGCGCCACACCTCAACAGTCCTGTGGGGCAGCCGAGTCCCAAGGGCAGCAGCGAGGCCGACCTCAGCGTTTCACCACCACTACCGGCCTCCACCGAAGTGCCTCCGCCATCCCATGCACGCGACTGCGACGCTGTCACTGAGGAGCTGAAGGAGGAGGTGGTACCGGGTGAGGCGGGAGTCTCGCCGTTGTCCACAAACAGTGCGGCGGCTTCGGTCGAAGTGGCGGGGGGCGAACGCGCCACGATAGGCGCTGTGTCCGATGAGCTGCCGGACGTGGCAGGTGGGGGCAGTCACAGCGAGTGCGGCAGCGAGGCCTCACAGGAGTCGGCGGCTGGCGCGAGGGATCAAGCGGCACTGGACAGCTCGGCACCCGGATTGATGGATTGCAGTGGGGCTTCAGACTCTCCCTACCCGTTCTTAGACCTCATCGTGAACATCGCGGTCGACCGCCACACGAAGCAGCACACGACGAACGCATCGCTCGACGCGCTGAAGAGCGTTAGTCGGCGGCCCGCATCACAGGCGGCGGAGGGCCGCCCCGTGCCCCCTGCACCGGAGCTACCGTCGCGGGTGGCGGTCTTCGAGCACTTCATGAGAACGTCGCTGTGGGGCGACCTGCTTCACCGCTCGTCGCCTCTTCCACTCCTCCACCACCCCCAGCGGCAGTCTGACTCGGGGATGGGCAGCCTCCGCCGACCGTCCGACGACAGCGGCGCGGTGTCGGCGTCGATGTTGGCTGCAGACGGTGCCACTCACGAGAAGTGGGGGGCACGCGTCCCATCCAGCGCAGTGGTGGGCCAGGGGGCCTCTGTCCTCTACGTTCCCATTAGATGGGGGGGGTACAGCAGTGTTGAGGAGCTGGAAGAAGAAGAGCAGATGGCCCTTGTTCACATGGAGCAGCACGTGCGCTGGATCGCGATGGAGCAGCAGATAGAGGCCATCTGCGCCCTCTACGCTGAAGTCCTGGCAGGCGCCCCCTGCTGACCCCGGGCGCACGACCGTCGAATCGGCGGCATCCACGCAGCCCTCCGCCACCGTGCGGCACCCCGCACACATGTAGCATAGCCGCGCTTCGCTGCGTTGCAATGGCGTTGCCCACCACCCACCCCTCTCCCGCCCTCTCTTGCACCACGTCAGCTCCACCCCACACACCACCTGCGCCGACGGGATTCCGACAGTGTGGCGCTCTGCCTCCACGACGCAACCTCTTTCATGTCCCTCCACACCCACCCCACTCCCTCACGGCTCCCCCTTCGCTCACGGCTCTCACGGCGTATGGCAGGCGCAATCGCCTGGTGTTGCTCCCCATGTAACAGTGTATTTGGCCCTACCAGCGCCAAGGCATCCATCGACTCACTAACCCCTTGGCCTTTCCGATCCACGCTGCACAGCAGTTGTAATTGCTGACTCCCGGATGAGAGCGTGCTGAATGATAAATTCCCCGAAAGGAAAGAACGGCTCCCGTTGACCACTGGCCCCCCTGGAGGCTTGGCACCACTCACGTGGTCCGCTGGTGGCGAGTTCTGCCGCATTCATCTGACTTATCATGCCTGCAATGTGCCAATATCCTCCTTTTACGTCCATCCCACCATTGGCACACGCAGGCGAACGGGTAGCAGCTGCTCCTCGGCGAAGCCGCAAAAAGGTTTGCGCTTCCGTCGTCCGGTCGGACCCGTGGCTTCTGAGTGCGGGGGTTGCGTGGGTGCTTGCTTTGTGACGGTGACCCAGAGGCGACAACCATGGCGCGTGGCATGAACCTGAAGTTTCTCAAAAACCCGTTGCAACGCACGGCAACGGGGAAGACGCTACCACTGAAGCAGATCGAAGCCATCGTCGCCTATGGCAGGCCCGAGCAGCGCACGCAGGTGGTGGAGAAAGTGATTGTGGAGAGCTACCTGCTGGCGCTGAACCGGGAGACGTCGCATATCCTGCTCACCATTTTGCAGCACTGCGACAACACCGTCCGGGTGCGGATGCTCTACCACCTGCGCCGTAAGGTCCGTGACCTCGCCATGTCCCCTGTGGGCAACACCATCGTCCAGGCCCTGCTCGACAAGTGTCCCAACCAGCAGAAGAAGGAGATTGCGGAGTGCTTTATCCGTAATGTGGAGAAGGACACATTGAAGGAACTTTGCATGCATCGTTTTGGGAACCACGTTGCGGCCAGGCTGGTCGAGTTCCCAGCCGCCGCGGAGCAGGTCGAGGAGAGCCTAGTGCCGTACCTGTCGGCCTTGGCGACCCATCCGTACGGTCAGTTTGTCATCGCCAAGTACGTGGAACACGTGGAAGGTGGCGTTGGCAAGGTCGTCACCGCGCTCTTTGGGTCGGGCGCGCTTGAGGAAAACACTGAGGATAGCGCCGCCGAATCCGATCTGGTGTCGCGCGTATCGACCTTCCTCGGCTCGGTCACAGAGTCAGCCGTGGTGGCGGCGCTGATCAAGCACCCTCTCACACCTGAGCACGTCAAAGATACCATTGTAGCTCACCTCTGTGAGTACGTGAAGGACTACCTTGTGGACGGAAGGATCGCAGGGAGCAGTGAGGGGTTCCTGGATGAGTTTGCCGGAGCAACAGGCGGTAACGGGGACGACGACGACGAATTCGCCCTGCCCGATTTTGGGAACCAAAACATTGCTGCCTCCGCCGGTGGCGGGCAGAAGGCCGCAGTGGGACAGCAGCATGGAAAGAGGCCCTCCCGTGAAGCTGCAGGAGGCCAGACACATGACAGCGATGCGTCCCACCACTTCGCGTACATCGCTGCTCTGGAGCACGGCGATGATGGTCACCGCGAAGCAATCTTTGCGGCGCTACTGCCACTCCTTCCTCACGTGGTGTCGAAAAAGTCACTGGTCGCTGTGGCCCTCTCAGCGTTCCAGTACGCCCCACAGACTTCCCAGCAGGACAGCCGGACCACGATAATCGAGGCCCTGTTCACTTCCTTCCCGGCTGCAGATGGCGAAACGGGAACCCCACTCTCGGCGTCCGACGTGGCGCAAGACCCAGTACGCACCCTCCTGCTGCGCGGGATCATCAAGACAGATCTGTCCCTCCTTTCTGCCGCGCGCCAGAGCGACCTCATCGAAAATGCCGTCGCTTTGGCGCAAGTTCCCACGGCGTCTCCCGTACTGCAGCTCCTCGTGGAACACACCGGTGACGACGACGTGAAGCAGCGCCTCTTCGATTGTGTCAAGGGCGAGATGCGCCAGCTGGCTCTGCACGCAAGCGCCTCCTACTTCATCCAGGCGCTGCTGCAGTACACCGGCGGCGCGGCGCGCAGCGAAGTGGTTCGGAGTGTGCTCTCTGGGTTTCAGATCGCCACCACGGCGCCCACGTCAACGGAAGCGGGGAGCGCAGCGAAGCGAAGGAGCAGCGAAAAGAAAAGCACGGCCGCAGCCTCAGCCCTGGTGGATATCCGGGATGCCGTGTCGACAAAGCAGGGGTCTTGTGTGCTGCAGAAGCTGCTAGCATACGCCACAGACGAGGAGGTGCGCTCCGTTGCGGACGTGCTCCTGGCCTCCGAGGAGTCCGTAGACGCTGTCAAGGAGCTGCATCAGTTCAAGGTAGCGCGGTGGGAGCAGCACGACAAGGAGGAGGAGAAATCGGCAGCGTCGCAGAAGCCGCTCTCCGCGCGTGACCGCCGCGAGATAAACCGCCAGCGGACGTACACCGTGGAGGGAAAGGGTCTGATCAACTACGCACTGAACGCAAACGCCTGCTACGTTGTTCGGGCGCTTCTTCAGGAATGTCGCACGCGCCTGATGGACTCTCACCGCAAGCGGCTGATGAACGCGCTGAAGCCGTTCGTGTTTGAGCTGTCCGTCTCACCGTGGGCGGGCCGCATCGTGCTTGACACGATGCTGCAGGCGGGCAGCTCGCAGCTCGCAGAGGCCATGAAGAACGTCGTTTACCTTAAGGCAGAGAGCTGGCTGACCTCCGCTCCAGAGCATGGTAAGTCACATCGCAGCGTCGACCCGACCCTGCGGCAGGCGATGAAGCGCGAGCGCACGGACGGCGACAGCAATAAGCCGCTCAAGGCGCCGCGCACCGGCGCAACCGGAAGCAGCACCGCCCCTGTCGCCGCGCCTGCCAAACCGAAGGCGGCCAAGATCTTTAAGTCGCTGAAGAAGTAATATCCCCCCCCCCTTCCTCCTCCCTTCCCCCTCTCCTCCATCCCTCAAGACTACACCTCCCCATTCCGCACCTCTCACTCGCCCAGCTTTTCTGAGGCAGAGAGGTGCTGCACCGGACAGACGGCAACGTGGTGGTGGAAGGGGTGGGGGGTGAAAAGGGGACAGGGGAGGGTGTTCAGAGAGAGTGTGACGTGCGCACGCAACACGCCGAGTAACTGGGTAGCAGGGCTGGCGCACCCTCATGGGTTGCGCGTAACGGAGTCAAGAAACGCAAGCGCGAGGGGCCGGTGGGGCTGGTGTGGAAACCGAGGGAGGGGTGCCGCGCACACTTTACCAGGAAATCAGCTGGGCACCGCATCACGTTCACCGGCACTGCAACGCCAGGGGAACGTTTACGCACCCGACTGGCGGTGTTGGTGCAGCCTCAGCGCGAAAAATGCGGTGCCCCGTGTGCGCTCGGCCGTTGCCATCGTGGGTCACCGTCACCTGCGCCTCACCTTTCTCGGCCTTCGTGCCTCGCGACACCCGGCCTCGTTCACCGCGTCGCAAACTGCAACCCCCCTTCACCTTTACCTCCTGACACCACACCCTCCCCCCACTCTGCACCCGCTTGAACGCCTAGATTCGCGTAGCTGACGGAGGACTTCAATCGGTGCCGCGTACCCCTTCTCTGCGCGTCACCTCGTCCACTGCCGGCGCGGGTGCAGCCCCCGCCTCCGCTATGGCCTGGATACGCCCAAACACCACTGGCGGGCGTGAAGGCCATGAGCACAACAGCCAGGAACAAGCGAGACGAGAGGGTGGCGCGTGTAGTGCCGGCGCCGCGCGGTGGGGGGGTAGCCGAGGAGTCGCAGATCGGCCAGGGACTGCGGTTGTCCCCCACGCCTCTAGCTACTCACCCCCCGAGGCAGCGCAGCACATTAGCCGGTTTATCCGGGCGAACCACACGCGCAAGATCCTACATGAGGAGCGCAGCTGCGCGCGCAGGGAATTTCTGAGACTGGAAAGAATCGCGTTCGCAATCGCCGAGCGCGAAATGATGGAGCAAAACCGAGGGCAGTCGAGTGGCCTCTCCTCTGCGCCAGGCTCGGAAAGCTGCGAGTCCAAGGCGGAGGCGGATGCACGCGAAGAAGCTGTGGGTGACGCTGGAGTGGCCCTGGGACTGAGCGCCGTACACGACCGCGAGCCGCCATCGACGGAAAACGATAGAATCGGACCCTCCAACGCGCTTCTCCGTCCCTCGGGTCCAGATGAGCAAGCCGTCGGGGAACAGGAAAGGAGTGCCGTGGCGGGGTACGACCCCATCCCTCCGCTACAAACATGTGAGGGTGGTGTCACCGCCGCCGCGACCAGTGACCCCCTTGCAGGTCCCCAACCACCCGATTCAGTGCGCAGCACCAGCAACGCGTGGAGTACGGAGCTGCTCCGGGGCGACGAGGAGCCGATGGAGCGGAGGAGGGTCGAGCTACAGGAGCTTGACGCGCGGCTAGCTATCCAGCAGTGGATGCAGCAGCAGCAAGCTCAGACAGCGTCCCAAGCAATGCACTTCGGGAGCCTCGAAGACGTTCAGCGCAAGGATATCGAGCTGCAGGAGCGACTGGAGAGAAAGGGGCTGCATGCAAAGATCCGCATGGAGAGCATGGAACTTGCCGAATCCCTGACGGAGCGCCAGCACAGTGAGCGCCGGTGGCAGAGCCGCTTCCAAGTTGAGCTTGACAATTTGCTAATGGAGGAGGTAAAGGTCCGGCAGCACCTGCTCGCGGACGAGGCGCGCGAATGGGCCCAGCTGCAGTGGGACCGGGGCGACGAGATGCGGGCGCTCGCCAGCCAGCGATTTCGGCAGCTCTATCTTGAGGAAGACGCGCTGAATCTGAAACTAGGAAACGCTCTGCGGGAGATCCTCTCGATGGAAGATTCAGAACGGGCACTGCTTTCAACCGCCTTCGCCGAGCGGAAGAAAATGATACAGCAGCGAGAGATTCGGGCGCTCATCTGGCGCTGTTCGCAGTGCGAGGAGGAAGAAGAAGAAGCGAGGCGAGAGCTGGACGCCGAGGAATCCAGGGTGAGGCGGCGCCTACGCGCGACTCTCTCAGCAGGGCCTGAGCCAAGTGACCCGTTGAGCCTCGACTGCCGAACTTGCAGCAACCCGAGTGCAAGCCTGCTGTCGCAGCAGCTCCTTTCCGCAGCACCCTCAGCCTCTGTCCCCGGTGCACAGCCAGTCGTCGCCAACGCTCTTCGTACTCCTCCAGCTGATGACGAGCACGCTCTGGAGGGAGTGGCGTGCGACGAACGGGAGCGGGCTCTCACGGCACACGACGGGCGAGACCCGACCTTTGGGGTGCACGAGTTCAGCGGCCCGAACAAGACGTTCTTGTCGCTGACTGTGGAAACTGTTCAGGAGCTGCTGCGGTGGACCGAAGCTGAGGAGCGGCGATTCATCGAGTTCGATGAGGAAATCGTGCGAGGCGCGCTTGGGTATCACGCTGATGAGCACGAGCACCCACCCTCGGGCGATTCAGTCAATCAGCCCGAATCGACTCCGGTGGCCGAAGGCGATGGACATGCAGCTGTGTCAAGGCCCGATAGGCCCCCTGCACAGCTGCTGCCTCATGAGACGGACGGCACAGCCACATCGATCGGGTACAATGTGCTTTTCTCCTCCGAAGAAGCGATCCGCGCCTGCATTGAGGTCGCGGAGGCTCAGCAGCGATCCACCCTCACGAAGTATGCATCCAGCGCTGGAGGCACACGCTCCGCTCCCACGCTCCAGCACGACATGAAGGAGAGGCCATTTGACACTACCCCCAGCGGCTCTCGAGAGCCTCGGCTGTCAACCGGTGCTGAAGAAACGGACGCCCGACAGTCGCAGGAGTCCGGTGCGGGGGATGCGGAGGGCGCCGAGACACCAGGGGAGCAAGTGACGGATAGTAGCAAGGCGAAAAAACGGTCCTCCAAGTCGCGGCGTGAGCCGAAGCAAACGAATCGGCTCAGTCAGTTAGTGGTCTCGGACACCGTGGATGATTCCTCCGGGGCCCTCGAGATCTTTGAAGAGGACAGCCTCTGTCATGAGCTGCCACGTATCTCGTCGCGCCACACGTCCATCGCGTCGCAGTCCCCTAGGACATCCAAAACCATCCTCGAAGGCTCCCGTCGCCTGAGCCTCTCTTCTCGGCGAGCCCCGGGCAACGGCCCCTTCCAAAGTCTCATCGAAAACTTGCCGATGGAGCTGAGAAAAGCGGTGCCACAACTAAAGGATTCAGAGGATTTGATGGGCGTGGCACAGCGAGACAACCCGGGGCCTGGAGCCGCCCACGAGTGCACCAGCGCCCACGACTCGGATATCAGCCCGTTTGTCAGATCCCCTGAACCCTGCCGAGAGAAACCGCATATCCCGTTCTGCAGCCGCAGCGAGAGGCCATACACGCGTGAAGGTGTCCCGGCAACGGCGAATTTAAACTCCCAACGGACGAGCCAAAGCAAATCCAACTCACTGTCCCCGTTGGTTCTCAGTACGCCGCAATGCATGGAAGACGACGTGTGTCACGACCCATTACTTGGCGAGGGACATTGTCAGGACTCTGACGACGCCCTAATGAACTCCACTTCAAGTCGACCAAAGACTGCTCGACCCTCGAATGCAGCTGCTTCACTTCAAGCAATTGTTGCCGTCATGGAGGGTGCCCTTCGCCGCGAACTGGGCCTTGGCATGGTGACAACCAGCTTGAAGGAGGGTGAAGCTGGTAGTGCCGCGGGAAATCCAACGCCGGAACGGGAGTCGATGGACTACGAGATGACAGTGGCTGATTTTCTTGATGCTGTGTTCGCCGTGCACGTCTTTCGGGCGTTTCGCGCATCGCACGAGAGCGGCTGCACTGGAGGAGATTCGGTATGCCCCCTCACGCTCTTCTCAGAGGAGAGCCTCTCGATGCTTACCGCCCGGCAGGGAAAGCGTCCCATGCTATCGATAAAGCGTGCCTCCCAGCAGCTGGAACTGCCGCGATTGTGCGACGAGAAAGTCGTTGAGCGACAGGGCGACCGGGAGCGAGTCCTCAGGATGCCAGCTTCCACACCCTATGGGCGAGAGGTGTGGTCCAGCTGTATCTTCCGCAATGCAGTAATTGAGCAGGCAACCGAATGCATTCGGCACGCGTCGGGGTCAGGTGGGATAGCGGGCAAAATAGCGCCACAGCGTTCATCCAGCCTTTCAGAACTGGAATGGCTCGGGGCGAGGACACCGTCGCGTGGCTCAATCGTATCTACCGAATCGCCGCTTTTCATGCGGGCGACGCTGCGGGCGATGGTGCGCACCCGACTGGGCATCACGGCGATGTGTACGATACTAGCCAAAAGTGTACTGCGCTACGATGCGATGGAAAGCGGTGGAGAAGGCTGGCCGCCCTCCCGTCGTGTTAGTGCGAGCGGTGCGGTACTCCCCGGGGAGCTGAAGCACGAGAACTCCTACTGGCGCCGACTCGCACGGTCTTTCGTGGCTCTCGGTATTCGCCGTGTTGCCCAGGAGCGCAAAGAGGTCAACTTTCATCTTTTGTACTCGGCTTTCAACATTCTGGATGTGTACGGAAACCGCCTCGTCCCGCACTCGCTCATCTGCTCGCTGCTCTTCAGTGGTGGGAGCCACGCAGATGCAGGGGATGCCGGGGACCCGTTCGCCGAGGACCGCGAGGCGATCGACTGCGGCACATCGTCGCTCAGATCGCCGTCGACGATGTTCTCAGGGTGCAGCCCGGAGTCCCAGTACCGCACCGGCACCGAGAATCTCGGGGCTCCAAGTGCGATACTGAAACCACCGATGAGGAGCCCCGCGGCGTCGTATGTGCGCCGCGTGAAGTCGGTCGATATCGACACCGTCGATGTGAAGTGCAGTGGCGTGCCGTTTGTCGTGTTTTCGAAGCTTATATTAGAGCAGCCGTTTGTTCCGCCGTCGCACTTGGCGACGGTGATCGAAGAGCTGGGCCCTCTGCTATCCAGCACCGATCGTCGGGTGCCTGCCGTGAGCACGCATGACGCCGGGTTGGGCAGCGTGGTGGTCCCGTGCGTGCGTGGACTGGGTGACGGCCGCGACGCTTGCGAGGTGGCCGAGGACATGGGTGCGGAAGGCTCTCTCACCGACGCCTTCCTTGGTAGACTGGCGCGGACCAAGTTCGACGTCGTCGGTGCGCGGAGGGCCGTGAGCGTCCTCTCGTCGGTGGCCAAGAGTCTGGTCGCCGCCATCGACGCAGCGTTCTCACTGAGCAAGGACCTGTACCCCGTCCCGGGCGCGTCGAAAGCCTTACCGAGGGCGGATGAGCGCAAGGTGCTGATGCTCGCGAGCCGCCGTGGGAAGGGGACAGCCGACTACTTCCTGCGCAACATGTGCTACAACATGGACGTGGAGCAGCTTCGCCGCATCGCCAACTTCTGCGTGCTGTTCATGCTGTTCATGTCATCCCTGGAGCAGACTAAGCTGGAGGAGTTGCTGCGTCGCGACAACGCCGCGCGGTGCCTGGCATTGGCTCGGAACTCGCTGCAAGCCCAGTACGCCGAAGACTTGGCCGCGGAGAGCGGCGTCGAGCAGCCGGGGGCGATGCCCACGACGGACTTCCTGTGCCCGTCGATCGTCGCCGTTCTTGCTGTGGCGAGGTCGATGTACACGACCCAGGTGAAAACGCGATCCTCGGCGGACTCGACGCTCTGGCGCGCGTCGGTGGCGGACGTGATCACGACCTTCTTTGACTACCTCGTCTCCGCGGCCCCAGCGTTCAGCGCGGCCGCTGGGGCGGACGTGGCGGGCGCCATTCCGCCACGACGATGCGAGAACCCCCCGTGGGGCCACCCCGCGGCGAACTCCACCACGCAGGAGTTCCTCTCCCCGAGGCACGGCAACTCCGCTCTTAGAAACTCTCTGAAGTACCTGACCATGGTCAACCTGTCACCCGACACCAGTGAGGTCGTGAGAGACGACGCGGTGTACCTGGAGGAAGTGCTGGGTGCCGTGGCCCCTGCGTCGTGGCTTGGGTTCGACAATCCCCTTCTGGCATCGTTAGACGGGCTGCGTCACGCGTTGGAGGCGGCGAGTTCAACTGCCAGCGACCCAACGCAGGGGGCGGGGGCAGGATTGGGAGCGGCGGAGAGGATGTTGCAGATGTCCCTCCCGCAGACACCGACGAGGCGTGACATCTCGGTGAAGAGGGGCATTGGGACGCCTAGCCACCACGGTGACATGGACCAGAAATACATGTGCGCCATCAATGGCCTCCTGGCGAGCTCGTGGCGCTTTCTCTTCGCCGCTTGGAACGCCTCCAAGATACTGAGCACCAAGCCGCCGCTTGCGCAGCTGCCGCACGCGACCTTCACCGTGCTCGACATCGCCTTTACAACGCGAATGAAGCCGGTGCCACTGCTGAGTTCGATGCGGCGACGGCCTGGCTCACCAAGGGAGGCCACGGCGGATTCGGCCTCGACTGGCACGAGCAGCGGTGGTGAGACCACGACAAACGGCCAGCGAAGTGCGCTGCGCCTGCATGAGGCCGAACGGGCGATCGTGGAGTACTTCGTGATGATGTGGCCTAGTAAACGCGAGGAGGGAGCGATGATGCTGCGCGCTGTGCCCCCAGCCGGGAGGATGACCAGCGGTGGGAGTGGCACGCTCCTCCACCACGAAAACGTCCCGTCGGTGGTCGCGGGCAGCAGCCCGCAGCAGGCGACCGCTCCCCGCACGCCAGGTGGTGGTGTGCCCGGGGGCCCAAGCCCCCTCCAGTCGTACACCAACCTCTTCCTGAACCTCCCGCCCGGCACGCCAGTGAGCGGTGGGGCACCACGTACGCCGTTGACAAATGTCGGCAACGCCATCGCCTATAATAACACCCACAGACCGTCGCAATCCAAGTCGCCTCCGATGGCTAGTCGGAAGAATTCGGCCACGCGCTCGCATAACAAGCGGCCCGAGGTGCCCGAGTTGACGAGCTTCGATCAGCATGACCCGGAGTCGGCGAAGGCGGCGAAGAAACCACACGCGACGCGCAACGTGGCATCCAAGGCCCCCGTGTTGTCACCTCCGGCGGACTCCCCGCAAACTGAAAAGCGGCGCAGCCACGATTCCACACGGACAAGCGGTGAGCATCCACATAGCCGCCCGGGGGCCACCTCGCCCAACGGCCTCGGGACATCCTTGGAGAGGTCTGGGCGAAAGCTGAGCAAGGGCGGCTCGTCGAGGACATCGAAGCGCAGCAGCTACAGCATCTTGGACCTCGAGGCGTGGCACCAGGGTGTGGGCCCCTCACTGGCAATTCCCGTGCGCGTGGGCCCTAAGCCGCCGACTTCCTCGGGCGGCAGCTCCCGCCACCCGTTGGGAGGCGAAGCGCTGAGCAATAGTCAGCACGATGGGAGCATTCACCAGCAGCAGGCGCTGCATCAGTCGAAGGGCCGAACGCTGAACGCACGGGCGGCGCCGGAACAGAGCGCTTCCTCGGCGCAGCAGCTGACGGATGCGGTGCACCCGTTCGGCGCTTCAAGAGACCCCGACGGCCCCACACGGCCGGCCTTGCAGCCGCGCCCACCATTGCACGACCCCCGGCCGCCGAAGGCAGCTTGCCAACCGGACACTCTTGCCGAGGATCACAGCAATTTTTACAGCCATGCAAAGGTGCCGAAAAACAGTGGGCTGGGGCGCATAATTAGCGTGCCCACTCAGGGGCACCGAGACGAGAGAAAGGTGTCCCTTTCAATTGGAGAAATAACCGCCTGGACGAGCCGGACTGTGTCGCCCGCCGGTGGCGTGGTGGTCACCGATCCCCGCGACTGTCCGACAAACGGAGAGGATCTGGATGCACAGCTGAGGCTCGCTGGCAACGGCTCGCAGGTGCGGCAGAATGTTAGCAACGGTTTCGGCGAGTGGAGCGCAGCGAATGCCGAATACGCGGCCTCGCAGCAGCTGCTGGGCAGCCGTGCTGGCGGCCGGGCTGTCGAGTCCGATGTGCCGCTTCGTCAGCTGGCCAAGCACCGCAAGCCTGGAGCATGAGCGCAACCTCCCAACCCACCC